>JAIUZE010007649.1:0-52230 GCA_022085475.1 Heliosperma pusillum | reverse complement strand
GAACCCGGAGTTCCTCCCCACTGACTGTGGCGTTCATGTTTTTCATGAATGAACAGGTTGCTTGCTGGATGCCTTTTTGGATATGATGTTTTGGGGTTCGGGTGTGAGCTAGCGGGCGTTGTCCCTGGAAGTTTTAACCTCTAGACGATTTTAGCTTATTTGCTAAACACTTGTTCTTTGTTAACATTTTGAGAGACTCCGTCTCTTTGTTATTTTCCGCACTTAGTTGTAATATTTTGACACTCCTCGTTTTATTTAACTTGCATGTATAAAAGTTTTTAAAAACTACCTATTTCCGCAATATAATTCACATGCTTGTTTGTTTATTATTTCCGCATTCGCGAGGGTTGTCACATTTAAACCCGGACCCGATTACTCCTCCCTCCACACGCCTCTTTCCCCTCTTGTTCCCTTAGGATTAGATATTTTTATTCTTTTGATTAAACTAACATAATATCTAAATAATATCTAGATATTTGATTAAACTATCATAATATCTAATAATATCTATATAATTACCATAATATAATTATAAAACCCGAGTCAATCCCGTAACAACAAGTTCAAAACCCGACTCCATTAATCCTCTATATTTACACGGCCAACTCCCACTCTTACTCACTACATATCTTTTCATTTTACATTAAATCAACTTAATATCTAATTAATATCTTCTTTAAGATTCATAGACGGGTTTTTAGTTCTTATTTTGGGTGCTATTTGATTTTGTGCTAGCTAAGGTAACGATTCCGAGTTACTCGACGAATTAATGTTACATACTTTTACTTATGTTTTGTTATTTACGGTTTTAAGTAGTAACATGCTAGGTTGTTATTATTATGAAGTTTTATGAGTTTTTAACATGTTTAATGTTTTTGACATGTTGGATGATTTGTTCATAATCATGATTTTAGTATGAATGATGGTTGAATTGTTTGTTAAAATGGATGGTTGTTAATTAAAACATGTTAGAAATAAATTTGGTGTTGTTGTGGGTGGTGGCCGTGTATGGTGGCTGAGAAACCGACCCAAACCAGGCCGGTTCAGGCCGGTTCAGGCCCGGTCCAGGCCGGTCTGGATTGGTCCGTTATTAGCCCTTTGGGCTTGTGTCGATACTTGATTGTTTTGTTGTTGTTTTGACGGGTTTTAAATATGTTAAGCATGCGGGAAATATTAAGAAACGATTTTAGAAATGGTGGACCAAAACCGGCCCAAACCAGGCCCGTGGGCCCAGTCCAGGCCCGGTTCAATCTCTGTCCAGCCCATGACCCGTGAGTCCCTCTTTGTAATATTTAGCAAGTGGGAAATTTAATAAGTAAATTATTTAATTAAACGGTTTTCATAAAATTATTATTTCTCACATGTTAGAAACTATAGCATGAGATTGTAGTTTAATTTGATATCCTTTAAGTCAAGCGGGTTTCGTAGGAATTAATAATTCACCTGTTAGAAATTAGAATAAAATAGCATGAAATGAATATGATGTTCTTATGTTCAAGCCTAAATGACTAAGACTCTGTTTCTAGCCGGTTTGACCAAACGGGTTTGGTCAAACTATGATCTAGTCAGCCCCGTTTTGACTGATGACCCGTCGCGGGACTCGGGTCGGGGATTTGTCTTCAGGTAAGGTTTTATTTTAATGAATGAATGAGCCTTAGTAGATATGCGGCGATATGATATTTGAATATGATTTATATGCAATTAGTCACATGATAGGAAGTTGTTCCCGTGACTGTGTAATTGTATGATATATGTCGTGTTGACTAAGTACCCATAGAGAATTATGATTATATGGCGTGTTAAGTTGTATCTTGGCCATGTTTTAAAGGTAACCTCTGAGCTAAAATACTGTTTTATGGTTTGGCCATTCTAATTCTAAATGAGTACCTTGGACCATGACATAGATAGGCCTTACTATCTTTAACGAGTATATAGTTCATGGCTTGATAGCTTTTGTGTTCCCGGCTTGGTGGGTTTATATCCAAGCTGGGGCATGGCTGCCTAATTGCTTCCACTTTGGGAATGGAGCCAGCTTAAGTACTAGCCAACTCTGCTTAGGGGGTCGCCTAGTAGAGATCTCATGTACTTTTGGTAATGAGACAGGGAATGGGTTAGCTGTTGTCTCTAGGTCTGATCAGTCTAGGACTAGGATGTTTTTCCTACCTTGTGGTATAGCCTCGAGTTACAGAAGTCGACTATTGACTGTACTAAGAACTTATGCCTGTTTCTAGACGTATTGGTCTTTCATGTTTGATGATTCTATGAATCTTAGAAGGTGAGATGCAAGCCGGCTAAGGTTGATAGAGTTTGGATTACCGGTTGTTAACTGATTCACATGATAGTTTGTATGATTAGGGTTGAGTGTATCATGGCCATGTTTTAAATGTAACCTCTGAGCTAGCATACCAACTTCCCTACCTCGTGGTTAGTTGTTAACAGATTCACAGGGATAGCTTTGCATGAGTATCTTCGCTTTCATATGCTAGGTTATATGTTAGTTATTTTGTTTCATACATGAAAAGCATATCGTATATGTTAGGCTTTGTATTTCGATATACATCTCTTTTATGTTATTCATGTTTTATTAAACTCGACATTTCGTGGCTGGGAGAACTCGGAGTTACTCCACACTGACTGTGGCTTCCGTGTTTATATTTAATGCGGTTGGCAGGTTTGTGATGCATACATTGGGTACATTGACGAGCTAGCGAGCGAAGTATTTACCTTGGACCTATATTCGGTTCTTAGGATTGTATTATATTATACACTCTTTTATTTCCGTATTTATACGGGAGATATGTCTCCCGTTTTAGATACTTCTTATGTATAATATTATTTCCTTTTTGTTATGAACCTTTTTCGTTAAGACACCTTTGTTATGATGAATATATTTAATGGTAGGTTCCGGTTTTAAAATTTACCGATTTTCACTAAAGTGAACCTATTAAAAACGTATTCTCATCTTTTATTTATTTAAATTAATTGTTTATCTTTCCGCTAATTTGAGGGTGTTACATGATACTAGTGAGGTTATAATTCATGGTGGTTAAAATTGCATAAGTAAATAAGATTAGAGAATTACCGATAAGGAAAATGAGTATATAAGAATGAAAGTAAGAACAAATACCCAATAACAAAAGCTAAGTAAACACTAGAGAAATACTAAGAAAACTATAAAAACTTGTAAGAAAGTGTGCTAAAAGAAATGATAATAGGTTATAAGATTATTGTAAGATTGTGTGTTTAGATGCTTGGATGATCATTGGCTTTTATAAGGCTGCATGGCTGCTGATCCTCTTGCAAATTCGTACCCTAGTCAATGCATTAAACCACCCATTTAAGCTCGGATTGAAGAAGAGCCAAGTAACGTCTTCTTGCAGAAATACCCGATCGGGTAACAGGCAATCCGATCGGGGTTTTGTGTAAGTCGGATTTTCCGTCTTTTCATCTTAGGCACGGAATCCTATGCCTTAGTCTTTGGTCAATGCATTACGGAATTGGGCTTGGGCTGATCTTATCTTGACTTGGGTTGAGTTTTCCTTTAAAGTTCAAAGCCAAAAATCTAAATTGAGTCCATTCGAGGAAAGATGTAGCGGAATCGTAATCAAGTCGTAAACTGGCTATCATCAATTTCCTTGAAAACTCGTATCCTACTGTCTTTGCTCCATAAAGTAGGAAAATATAGCAAAACCGCTTCATTTCCTATAAAACGAGTCAAAACACGCAAAACAACTAGAATAGCAGTATTAGCTCGTTAATCACTTAACAAAGTGCATAAATCATATAGAAATCGAGCTAAAACGGGGGATAAATCAATACAAAATATCACTTATCAGCTATAACTTTAGAATTGAAGAAAGTCAATGAGCTTTTAAAATCTGAAGCTAAGGCAAAGGAAGTTGCTATCATTAATCACAAGAAAGAAAACTCTTTTCTTTCTCAGCAATTGAAAGATACAAAGGCCGAATTCTCCCAAGCTAAAGATCAACATAATGAGGAGAAATTTAGCTTGAACAAACGTTTTAATGATTTTCGTGAAAACTTTAAAAAGAACAATCCCTCCAAAGACTCGAATGTAGACCATTCGTTATGTGAAAAAGAAATTCAGTCTTTGAAGGAATTGCTCCTACATGCACGAAAAGTTCATGATAAATGGGAAGGAAGTAAGAAGGTCTTAGACTTCCTTACCAAACAGTCTAACAATAACATGAAGATGGGTCTAGGTCATGAATGTTATAGTCGTAAAGACCATGATAAGTGCAAATCCACTCCTTCTGACCGTGATTTCAGAAGAAGGAAGTATGTCAATCTTTCAGAATATCTGATTTGCAATTATTGTGGTCACAATGTTCATGTTAAAGAGAATTGCGTTAAATATGTCAACGACAATAAAAATCAAACTGAGTTTGTTAAAGAACATGACGTGTCTAGTATTGATGAGTCTGAACATGATCTTCAATGTGAAGAATTTAGAAATAATGAGTTCAGATGGTTTTATGACATAGCTTTCGATTACACATCTGTACCTTTAAAATCTAAACCATATGTGAATCAGAAGCAGTCATTTAAACCTAATGTGCGTCGCAACAATAGAAAACACTATAACAAACCTAGACAATCCTATGTTAAGAATAAAAGAATTGTTAAACAGGTACGAGTTAGGAAGGATCAAATTTACAGAGTCACTAACCACAAAGGACCCAACTTAGTGTGGGTACCTAAAAGCTGTATTTGATTCTCTTGCAGATAATAGTGAAAGAAAATAATCTATGGTATCTCGACAGCGGGTGCTCGAGACACATGACTGGAAATAAGAATTATTTTCTTTCACTAGAGCCCTTCAACGGTGGCAAGGTCACCTTTGGAGACAACAAGAAGGGCAAGATAATCGGCGTAGGTAAGATTTGTATATCTTCTTGACATGCTATTAATAATGTAAATCTGGTAGATGGTCTTAAGCATAACTTGCTAAGTATCTCTCAATTATGTGACAAAGGCAATAAAGTAGTTTATCATTCAAATGTTTGTCGTATCATAATTTAAGGTACTAGTAATGTTATTCTAGAAGGTCTACGTAGAAGGAACATGTATATGATTGATTTAAACAAAGTTACTACAAGTTCCTTTAAATGCATGAAAGTTACTGTGGATGACTCATGCTTGTGGCACAAGAGGTTTGCACACATCAGTCCAAGAATTTTAAAGAAACTCAAATTGTGGGATTTAGTTGAGAGTTTACCCTCAATCAAATTCGAACAAGAAAAGATGTGTGACTCATGTGCCTGATGTAAACAAGTTAGATCTTCATTCAAACCAAAACGAGTAGTAAGTACAGAACGTCCACTTGAGTTGGTACACATGGATTTGTGTGGACCTATGAAAGTCAGAAGCCGCGGTGGATCAAGGTACGTATTCGTCCTAGTCGACGACTACTCAAGGTATGTATGGCCTATCTTTATATTTATTAAACATGAAACTTTCGATGAATTTGTGATACTAATGAAGCTTGCCCAAAACAAGTATGATAAAAAGTTAGTTTCCATTCGTACAGATCATGGCCCCGATTTTGATAATCAAGCTTTTATAAAATATTGTAGGGAGAATGGTGTAGGACATAACTTTTCTGCACCACGAACCCCACAAGAAAACGGTGTCGTGGAACGTATGAATATAACATTATAGGACATGGCCCGCACTATGCTTTTGTGTAGTGGCCTTCCTAAGAACTTTTGGGCCGAAGCCATTAGTACTGCATGCTATGTGCACAATAGAGTTATGATTAGACCAATTCTCAAAACGACTCCCTATGAACTTTTAAGGGGGAGAAAACCCAATATAGCTCACCTTCGTTGCTTCGGTAGTAAATGTTTTGTCCATAATAATGGAAAAAGTAATTTAAGCAAATTTGATCCACAAAGTGACGAAGCTGTGTTTGTTGGTTACTCTAATCATAATAAAGCTTTTAAAGTTTTTAACAAAAGAACTTTGTGCATAGAAGAAAGTGTTCATGTTGTATTTGATGAAGATAATGTGCCTGAACAAAGTGAATAGAATGAAGAAGAAGACATGGATGATCCCGACTTTCGCCTTTCAAGGGATGTCGTGCCAGAAATCAATGAAAACGTTATAGAAGGAATCAATGATGAACTTGATAAATCCGCAAATGATCTTGAAAAGAGAACTGAGACAATTGTTGATGATACAAATGTTTCTTCTGAAAATAAGGAAAAGGAAACCGAAGTTATAGTTGATGATTCTATAACTTTGAACCCAGATCAAGATTTTGTAACTGAAGTTGTACCAACTTTAGCTATAACCCCGGAGTCCAACTCAGGGGGAACCAATCTTGAATCTGAATCATTTGAGGAAAGTGAAAGTTCATCAGATGATGATGAGCCTAGGAATTCTAAGAAAGGGAAATATAAGAATTCTCATCCTATGGATAGTATCCTAGGAAGTTTGAACAAGGGAGTTCAAACTAGACGAACATTAAATAACTTTTGTTCATTCTATTCTTTTCTGTCTACCAGAGAGCCTACCAACATCAAAGAAGCGCTTGCAGAATCCGACTGGATTATGGCAATGCAAGAGGAGCTTCAACAGTTTGAACATAATAAAGTCTGGCACCTTGTGCCACGACCTTCAAATCGAAATGTGATTGGTACTCGATGGGTATTCAGAAATAAATTGGATGATTCAAGAGTTATAGTTCGTAACAAGGCTCGATTGGTTGCTCAAGGTTATAATCAACAAGAAGGGATTGATTATGACGAGACTTTTGCACCAGTAGCAAGACTTGAAGCTATTCGCTTGCTAATCGCCTTCGCAGCTCATAAAGGAATGATACTGTACCAAATGGACGTTAAGACCGCTTTTCTTAACGGTTATTTGGAAGAAGAGGTTTTTGTTGAACAACCTCCCGGATTTTTGAATAGCAAATTTCAAAACCATGTTTTTTAAAGTCGATAAAGCTTTATATGGTTTGAAACAAGCGCCTAGGGCTTGGTACGACAGATTGTCCAAATTTTTATTGCAAAACAATTTTAAAAGAGGATCTGTCGACAAAACCTTATTTCTAAAATCCGAGGGTTCTGATTTACTTGTTGCTCAAATTTATGTAGACGATATTATCTTTGGTTCTACTAACAATCAATTGTGCAAGTATTTTTCAGATCTATTGACCTCAGAATTTGAAATGAGCATGATGGGAGAATTGAAATTCTTCCTAGGATTGCAAATTCAACAAATTAAGGAAGGAAAAAAGATTCACCAACAAAAATATGTCAAGGAGCTAATCAGAAAATTTGGTATGGAGAACGCTTATCCAATGGACACACCTATGGTAACTGACAAAAAGTTAACCTTAGATGAAAATGGTAAGTGTGTCGATGAAACTACATATCGAGGTATGATTGGTTCTTTATTATATTTAACTGCAAGTAGACCTGACATTATGTTCAGCGTATGTGTCTGTGCTAGATTTCAATCATGTCCTAAAGAGTCACATATGATTGCAGTTAAACGTATCTTGAGATATTTAATTAGTACATGTAATCTATATATATGGTATCCACTTGAGTGCAATTTCGATCTAGTAGTATATTCATATGCAGATTATGCAGGATGTTCTTTAGATAGAAAAAGTACCTCTGGATTCGCTACGTTTCTTGGACCATGCATAATTACTTGGGGCTCAAAGAAACAAAATTCGGTTGCGTTATCTACTGCAGAAGCAGAATATATCGCTGCAGGACTGATATGTTCTCAACTATTTTGGTTAAAGCAACAACTATGTGATTATGGTGTTAATGTTGGTTGTATGCCTGTATTTTGTGATAATACGAGTGCTATTATTATTTCTAAAAATCCAGCTCAGCATTCTCGTACTAAGCATATAGACATTAGACATCATTTTTTACGTGACCATGTAGAAAAGGGCAACATTAAACTCGAATTTTGTAGTTCTGAAAATCAATGGGCTGACATTTTAACAAAGGCATTAGCGAGAAGACGTTTTGAGATTTTGCTGTTGGAAATTGGTTTAATCAGTAGCAATTAAATTCGTCATATTTATTTTGTGAACCTGCGTGACTGGTTAAAATAAGACGAGATTATATGACTGTGTCCGTGTATTCCATTGCTAGTTATTTGTGTTTAATATTATATATTTTACGTGAGTATCTTGCACATTAAGTATTTTATGGATATTGAATTATGGACCACATATTTGCCAAAAATCCATCTTATTCACTATCCTAATTAAACCAAAATTCTACCCATGTAACCTATATTGACCGAAATTCCCAACAACAATATCTTACCATATATTTTTTATTTAACTAATCCTATCCTTACCATATCTCACAAATATTTACGCAAGATTCCGTTTCTATCCTACCCAAACTAAAAGAAAAACGAAAAAAAAAATGAAAAAAAAGGGAAATAGAAGGGAAAGGACGACTCACGTGCCTACACTACAAACTCCAAAACACAAACACCTTGTATGTCTACCAATCCATCATCACAACCCAACCAAAAATTACCCAAATCAACCCAAATCGAGTCGGATTCGGTACTTGAAGGTACTAAGAGGCGTCGGCTAAATAAAGGAAAGAGAAAAGGGTTAATGATCCGACTAGCTATGGTGTTAATTTGAAAGTTGATATGTGTGATACGTTTTTGAAATTCATGAAATTGGAGGCATTAGGTCCGGAATTGGTTTTTCTGTCAAACGGTGGTTCGGTTGTTGTGAAACCGAATGTGGCTGATTTTTCGGGGCTTGAATAAAATTGGATGTGTTTATGGGTAAATTAATGGAGCGCCTTGATGCGCAAGATAAGAAAATTGATGCGGTTGTTGACAAGGTTGTCAAAACCGTGACTATGGGGAACTCTAGCTCCACCCGTGACCATGGTGGGTCAGGTGTGAGTGGTGAGTTGCAGAGTTGGATGACAGGAGTTGATGGTTGCCTAGCCAAAATTGAAAGGAATGTTGTCGATATTCGACAGGAGATGTTTAGGCAACGGGAACGGATGCAATTCTTGGTGAGCCAAGGAGGTGCATTGGTGAAGAGTGGTTCGGAAATGCGTGAAGGTATGCACACTATTTTTGATGCAACGGAGGCTCTCTCTTTGAAGGTTCGGAACTTTGATGTATGCCTCACCGCCGAAGCTAATCATGTGAAGACGTTCCTTGATCGCCTTTCTACTCTTGAGTACCGTACCCGACTCGACTACAATGGCCCCAACATCATTCGCCAACCCGATTTACCTTGATTGTCTTTTCTTACCTTGTTTGTTTCTTAAGACACTTATCCATTCGGCCCATTTTGGCTTTATACACTATCTTATTCGGCCCATTGGCACTAACAATCTTTATTGTGGTTTGTAGTTTTTATTGACATTCTATATTTGATTTTGCTTGATATATATCATTTAATATTGCGTATTTTGCATATATATTTCTTGCCTTGGAGTATGTTAGTCTAGTTATTTTATATCCTTGTTCTTGTCTTTTCAATGATGCCAAGAGGGGGAAGAAATGATATGATTTGAGTCTTTGCTTAAGCTTGCTCCTTGTCAAGACTCGTTATCTCTTAAAGTCTTTCAAGTTATAACTTTGGCTAAGTTGTTATGTTCTTGCGATCAAAGTTGCTATAACTTTGGGAGTGTTTTGTTGAGGGGGAACTATACTTAGTCACAATGTTAAGAGAAATCATAAGAGACTTGTCATCATCAAAAAGGGGGAATTTTTTGAACCTATTTTTTAGTTTTTATAATGACATGTGTTTACTTGATAATGTGCTTTACTTGATATATCATATGCGTGTAATTGTGTGCTTTAGTCTTATTATAGCTAGCAATACTTATGAGAAGGAATATCAAAGTTATAAGAACTTCAGCCATAACTTTGACAAGTTCTTTGAGACAAAGTTATGACAACTTTAGGAATAACTTTGGAAGTGTAAATGGAAGTTATAACTACCTGGTTATAACTTTAAAGAAAAACGTTTCAAGCAAGATCTACCTCAAATAACACAAGACTCAAGATGGAGGGTCTTTGTGATCAAGATGAAGAGATGATCCGTATACTGAAGATCTTTGTGAAGATTAGATAGTATAGGTCGTCATTTGGTAACTATTCCATTCGAGTGATTTTAAGTTCAAAGTTATAGCTTTAGCCTATAAATTTGGATGATAAATGTTGATGCATGATTTTGGAAATAAATTTTTTTAAATGTTTTCATAAGTAAAAGAGTATTTTTATATTTATCAAAAGTATACTTATGAGATTCTATTGGTTAGTAATACAACTTATAGGTTGTCATGCTACCTAGGATTTCTAATATATTCTATCTCAATTTGTTGTTAACCTAATAAGCCCACCTAGGGTTTGAGCCACCTAGGGTTTCGTGTAAACCTAGGATTGTGCCTCCTAGGGTTGCGTGCTCCTAGGGTTTCGTGTAGATAGGAAAGTCGGCCAACCTAGGCTTGTTTTCCTTGTTTACCTTAATCTAGGATTCTACTATATCTTTACAACAATATTTTGAGATATTAAAGATAAATATATTTCTAAAAGATAAAGCAAATAATATTTTGAGATAAAGATATTTCTAAAAGATAAAGTAAATATTATTTTCAGATATTAAAGATAAATATCTTTCTTAAATATTAAGCTAGGGTTTTAGATCTCCTTTGCTTCCATTATAAATACTCCTTTACATCTCAATTATGAGACACACGAACAACACGACACACATACTACATTGAGAGAATTTTCCAAAATCGTTTTTAAAGCAAACCTTGAGCAAAATATTTATTATTTTTAGTGTTTGTTTTTCAAAAGAGTCGTGCATCAATCTTTATCAATCGCTCGCGTGAAATACGTTATTGGATAATAGTACATCACATAATCTTACAATTCTTTAACGAGAATCTGTGTGAGTTATATTGTACTTTCTTATTAACGAAGATAGCATAGAGTATTTAGCGATACTCACCTTGAGTTATAATCATAGTTGATTATACGAGTGGGTTGATAATTTTTGTAATCCGTAGAAAGGTACTAGGAATTATTAATCGAGAATAGTGGACGTAGGTTTCAACGTGTGAAACTGAACCATTTCAAAAATCCGTGTGCCTCTCTCTATTCTCTTTACTTTTTGTTATTTTGTTACTTGCGCTTACTTTTATTAATTAATTAGTTGATTTTAATCTATAAGATCAAATAATTAATTACATATCATATAAATCGAAAAAGTGGGGCTACTTTTTAATACTCAATTCACCCCTCCTCTTTCGTATTCGATCAATAGACTCTACAATATATATGAATACGATGATAAATCAATGAGAGATATTAAACAATAACAACATGAGCATGGGAGAACAACTATAGATATGACTAGGATAAACTCGAAACTAGGGACGACACACATTGGCGGCCATATAGATAACCAACGGCTTGCATGGCACACAAAAACCAACCGTCATTAAAGCTATTAATTATCGCGACAAATTAACAATTTAATATCCTAAACAAATACTAAACTTGAGTCTTAAAAAGGGTAGTATAATGCTAGTAAAGGGTCAAACCCTAGAGAAGGCAATGAAGATAAGCTAAGCTAGTCTAAGACTTTTGTAAGACTAATTAACATTCTAATTGCAAATTAGGACTCCTAATGATGATTAATAACTACTAATATGAAATATTCACAAACAATGGTATTGACAATGACAAACAAGTAGGAGAAATACAGTGGAAAATATGATGAAATTTGAACATAAAACAAGTAAAGGTATGATATTTATCTAATAGATAAAATATCAAACACCTTGTAACACCGCAAATGTACCCTATTTGTAATTTAAAAATATTATACGGATACTTTTCAGCGAAATTTAGTTTTAGCCTAGAATTTAATTTTCCGTGTCTAATTTAGCAAATCCGAGTTCGTTTCCGGACTTTACTCGAAATTCCGAGTGAGTTACGCCTTATGGCGCTTTTGGGCTTTTTCCATGTTTTCCCACTTACTCCCTTAAACTCCCTCAAACCCTAACTCCCTCATTCTTTTCCACTTACTCCTTCTTCCTCACCAAGCCACCAAAACCCAAAACTCCATTTATGCATCAACTCAAATTCTTCACTACTCCTTCATTACTTGTTCAAATCCGCTAATTTTCGTCGTAATCTTCCCTCTCATCGTCCTCTATCTTATTTGGTAATAAAATTACCGTCTTTCTCACTTTTCAATTTATCCGTCTTTCTCAAAGGTGAATTATATTCATCTTTTGTTGTCTAAGTGTAGGTGGAGACCTTCAAGACCTCGACATAGACTACTACTTAGTAGAGGAGGACCTAGACGAGGATTGAAGACGCAAAAAGGCAACGGTGAAGGGTTACTCGATATCCTTACGTGTTTTTAACGTGTTTTTAATGTTAGTAAACGTATTTTAAATAGGATGATTAGTCCTAGGATTTGTGTTGTTGATAATGGTTGTTGTTAGTTGATAATTGTTAATGAGTATTGGTGATTGAAGATGATAATTGATGTTGGTTGATGTTCATTGGTGTTAAGCAATGATTCTCGTGCATATTCTGTCCCAGCCGGCCGACCGGCCGCCGGTCAGCTGACGGGCTGGGAGTTGGCTGTTGTTTTATTATTGTTACGTAATAATTTGGTATGCATTAAGTCTCAGCCGGCCGACCGGCAGCCGGTCAGCCGACCGGCTGAGACACACCTCAATTCTTCCTTCATTTTCTCGAGTGATATAGGATCCACCCGGGTAGCCGGCAGCCGTTCCACTTGACCGGCTGGATCATGCTGTATATTGGTTGTTTTTCAAATATCACATTGGTGCTAGCCGGGTAGCCGGCAGCCGGTCCACCTAACCGGCTGGCACACGCTGGTTTTCTTTCTCTATTCCTTCTTATGTTTTCATTTATAATAATTCACATGGTTCGTTTATCGTATAAATTTACGTAATGACTTAAATATTCATGTTTAGAATATATGATATTCCATTCGCTTGTATCGCATGTTTTGTGACGGTTTTTCATATATCCCACTTTGAGTCGGTTTTACATATGTTATGGTTTGAGCACTAATTGTTACTTGCTTTGAACTCTCATTCCCCCGGCTACCTCTTCGTTCAGAAGGCTGGAATGTCAGAACGAGGAGTGTATCCTTACTGTTTAATTGCATGTGTTAGTGGGCATATGCCGACGTTGTTGGGAGGCGAACGCTTTGCGTTGATCGACCCGGCCGTCAAATGTTCTATACTTGCGAGGTGGTGTCATTGCATGTAGCGTACCACTTGTTATGATGCTTGTGCTCTTTTTCGCCTCTTTCGTGAAGGTTGACCGAATTTGGGGTACTCGGCTTCTATGGTTGACCGAGTCTTGGATGCGAAATGTTTATCGCATGTCGAATCGGAAAATTTGATTCCGAGAGTCTGGCCAGGTTTAGACTAGGACCGTATTATTATCGTCGTTCTACCAGGAGGAAATTAGTCTACATATACGAAATGTTGAATTGTGTATGCGTTCAGGGAAATGTTTATCCCGTTGATGCGATTTTAGTCATACTTGCCATGTACACGGTGCTAGTGCGTGTCATTTACCGTGAGAGATGTTGCCAACGTATTTGTACGTTTGGATGGATGATTATATGATTGATTATTTGTGATCTTTGGATGACTTGGCATGGTTTGTTTGTCGAGTCTCAATCTTATCAAGCTTATACCGCTAACGGTGAGATGCAAGCCCTAGTGAGTGTATGGTTGCGTAAGAGTGTCTTCCCCGAGTCTATCTATAATATAATGGTTACGGTTTTGTACTTCATGCACCGATATCTTTATATATATTGAATTGCCTATTTATCCTTCTCGTATTTCACATGTATATTTATATATGCATGCTTCTACTTTTATATTTCCGTTTAAGTATGTTATTTGTGATATGGATGGGAGAACCCGGAGTTACTCCCCACTGACTGTGGCGTTCATGTTTTCATGGATGAACAAGTTGCTTGGATGGATTTTGATTGTTGTTTTTGGGTTCGGGTGTGAGGTAGCGGGCGTTGGCCTTGACGATTCACCCCTAGACGTTTCTTAGCTAGTTTGCTAATAACTTTATGTTGATCACGTTTTGAGAGACTACGTGTCTTTGTAGTATATCCTACTTTAGTTTGTCTATATTTGACATTCCTCGTATGTTTATTTGGCATGTAAAAAGGTTTCAAAAATACCGTATTTTCCGCTATATAAATCGCATGCTTGTTATGTTTTATTTCCGCTATCGCGAGGGTTGTCACACACTTAATGTGCAAGGAGTCAAATGTTTAATTCTACCTTATCATACTACCTTCACCCAATATAATCCCCTTTTTACCCTTAACTCACTTACCCAATACAAAGGTTACAAGATATTACTAAACGATGAATTAAACCATGCAACTTCTACCCTACTTGAAGGTTTCACCAAGTGACAAATGTTAGGATGAAGCTAAAAGTGATTAAACCATGCAACTTTAGCTACACAAACACAATCTTACTCATAAAGATGCCCCCTTTAATCCAAATTGGCACCAACACAAGTTTGCTTCAAAGATTACAAGACAAATTAAATCATTTATCTTGCAAATGCAATAGTCAGGCAATTTACATGCAAGAATGACCAATTCCAACACAAAACTACTCAACATAAACAAACAACACAAGGAAAGCGAAATAAGTGAAAGATAAGGGATTAATGTCATGTTCTTTTGGACTTAAAGTCGTCCCATTTAAGTTCAGTTCAGATCCTATAAGTTCAGTTCGAAAAAGTTCAGCAAAATTAAGTCCAGTTCAGTTCAACTCCCATAAGTTCAATTCAGTTAAGCTCTTATAAGCTGAGTTCAGTTAAGCTCCTATAAGTTCATCGCCTATAAGTTCCGCAAAGTCAAGTTCACTTCCGAAACTTTAACTTAACTTAACTTATATTATTTATGTTAGACTTGTTGATAACTTATTAATTAAAATTAACATGTTTTATAAAATAAGACGATCCACTTTTATATATGAAATAACATATTCATTTAATGCTATTATATGAGTTGTCTCTTCATATATTAAACCGTCTCACGTTTTTTTATTGTTAAATTAACTAATTATATACCCTTTATTAATTTATGCCTTCAAGGTAAATTGATGATCATTTTATAATTATGAATATGAAGACTCATATTAATTATCCTAAAATTTTGTAAATAACACTAATATTTAGATTAAATGTATAACTATATTTATCAGGACAAATATTTGTCAAGGAAGATGGAGATGAAGAATAAAGATATGAGGAAAAGGATAAAATGAAAATAAATGATTAAAAAAAGATGTAATAAGTGAATAACATAATGTGTATAAAGAGAAATTTTTTTTTTATCTTATTTTGTATTTTACACCATATTTGTTTTTTTGTCAATAATATCTTTAAAAAGTAAAGTTAATAATAATAATAATAAAGTTAAGTTAAATTAATTTAAGTTAAATTCAGATCGTATAAGTTATGTTATTCAGAAAAGTTCAGCTTCTATAAGTTAAGTTAAAAAACTTTCAGTTCCTATAAGTTCAGCTCCTATAAGTTCTTTTCAGTTCAACTCCTATAAGTTCAAAAAATTCTAGCTCCTATAAGTTCAATTCAGAAAAGTTCAGATCCTATAAGTTTAGTTCAGAAAAGTTCAGCAAAATTCAGGTCAAAAGAACGGGGCCTATGAAGGTCATACATAGATAAAGGTAGTATATTTGGCAAAATTACATCAAGAATGGAGTTTAGCTTCTCATATTCTTCAAAACCAAAGAAAGTTTACACATAATTATCTCCTAATACAAGCTCTAATCAAAGGATTAAAGATTAATTTTCTAAAGGGTAGAGGATACACCACAACTATGAAAATGTCTTCTTTACATAGCCCTCTTGAATTAGGTCTTGCGAACACCAACAAGCAAAGCCCATGAAAGATTTTGAAAGAGCTGGAAACCCTTTTTTTTGCGCAGGCTGCGCAGCTCCCGGATTCAGCATTGATTCCTTGTTTCCGATGCCCCTCCGACTTTATTTCCGTCTTCTACTTTTCATCTTCGTTGACCGGGTTTTCGGATTGACTTGTGTTGACGAGCCTTGACTTGCAGTTTGACTTGGCTTAGATTTAGCCTCAAAAATGAAAATACAATCCCAAGGCAAAATCCATACGACAATTACAAGATTCGAGACTTTAATACAATTAAATTGTCCCGATACAAAATACATGACTCAATCAACGAATTAAGGCAAAGACGGAAGGAGCAAAATTAGCACAAGACATATACTAATGACCCTTATTTAAATGCTAAAATTAAGCTATAAACAAATAAATGACATGACACATTTTGAGGTTGTCAATGTTGGAGTGAGTGTCCTCAACAATAGTGCGATCACATAATTAAATTTCAATAATAAGAATACAAAGGGATGATGAATATTATAGTCAACTGGTCAACATAAATCGGTAACGATTGGCTCAATAGAGTTTGATGATACTGTCGTATGACGGTGGTGATCAGTTGGTCCCTTGAGGTCACACCTAAAGGATAATCCCCTAATCATGTAGAATAATTAATTGTATAGCGATACAGATTAATTAATATCTTAAATTGGACCAAGTTTATATTGTAAGTGAGAAATATATCTTATTGTAATATGATTAAATAAGATTCATTTTAGTAACTTAATTGTTATATTACTAAGATTGCATTATGTTTATGAAACATTTGAGAGAAGCAAAATTGGTTAATTATAATTAATAATTGTTGTAGATTATATTAACCAAATATGAGATGACCCATTTTCTTTACACGTAATTATAAAATGTGACTTAAAATGTTAAGTTTAATTTATTTGTTATGAAATTGCATTTAAATTGGTTAAATGCACATTTATAAGTAAAGATTACATGTTACATGTCACATGTCACATATGTGACAAATGACAAAATGCAAAAATAAAATGGACACCCATTTTACAATAGGTGCACCGGTTTTTGGTAGTGTACAAAGAGAGTGATTTTTGTGTATTATTCTAATTAGGAATTAGACATAATCATGCACAAAAACTATTACCAACACTCAACCTTTCTTGTTAAGAACAATTGAAAGAGACAACACCCACCCATGTGGTATGAGTGGCCGGTCCATGTGAGCCAAACAAGAGGACAAGTTTCCTCTTATAAAACTCATATAATCTCATTATTAATTCATTCATGCAAATTCACTTATCTCTCTAATTTTTCTCCACCTTCTCACTAAAACTTAAGAAGTACTAAAACTTGAAATTCATATTTCTAATAAAATTACTAGTATAGTAATAAGAGGTTATTAGATTTATTTTAAGGGAGACTACATTTTATACTAGTGTAGTATTTTGTAGAGTTTAAGGGTTGTCTTGGATGCTACTAATTGGAGATTTTCTACTTTGAAACTTGGAAGATCATCCTCATATTACTAGCTCAAGAACAATATTTGAAAGGAGTTCAAATATTGTGCCCATATTTTCGGAATCAATGTAAGAAATTGTTCTTTCCTTATCTTTTGTTATGCATGCATAAGATCTATATAGTTCAAGAGTAAACTATTAATAAAATGATATTAGAAATGTCTAATATCGAGTTTAAGAAACTTACAAGTAGTATCAGAGCTTTGGTTGTTGCATGCATAATCGATTTATAGTTTTTTCGAGTTAATGTAACTTAAAGAAAACTAGTAATTTGTGTTTTATAAGATAAAATCACTAAGTCATTTGTATGTCAATGATGTTTAAAATGCTAAAAATAGTTAGACTTGTCTTCTGGCCGTGAAATATTTACACAATATCACACATGCATTGTAATTACTGTATGTAAAATTTCGTGTAAAGGGGACCTATTTCTCATCATTTATGATTTTTATATGATAAAATGAAATAAATAAAGGTCAAATGTTTAAAAATAGTCCTGCTTTGAATCTAATCATGAAATTTTAGTATGTTGTCACATGCATGTTTTCCTGACAGACTGGAAAATTTCAGGCTGATAAGATTTGTCTTGCATGATTTATGAATTTTTAATGTAAAACTGGCATAAATAGTGACTTATTTAGCAAATATAGCTAAAATAAATTTCATGTAATGATAAAATTATTCCTGGTTTCTTAAATGTCCCAAATTTCAGATCTAAAGTTGAAAATTTAATATGATTAATTTTCGTATGCTTTATATATTTTATTTGATTAAACCGATAAAGCGCAACCGATTTTTCTCAAAAACGATTCGAAATTTTTAAACCTTGATTTTTGACATTATGAGTGTCGTGGAAATGTTCCATAATGTTCAAAAATTTAAAATTCAAAAATTGAAATTATTGTAATTAAATTTGGATTTATTTGAATAAAATTTGTTTTAAATTCTAGTTTTGAGCAATTATATAACAACAAGTTGAATCATTGTCAAAAATTGAGTGATGACTAATTTTTGAGGCCTAAATCAGTTGGGAATTAACTTCGACTTAAATATGATTTAAGACTTTTAAGTATTGTTTGGGGATTTTAAAATGTTATTATCACGCATTTCCGTAAAACCGGGTTATATACGATATAAAACGTTATATAGGTCGATTTGGCATCTAATATGAGCATGTTTTATGCATATTATAATGCTGAATTTTTATATATATGAATGTCATATTTTATTTATATAATTTTGAATTATGTAATTTAATCCTTGTATGGCCTTAGTTTTAATCGATATTGCCCGAAATGTAAGGGAATATTGATTCGGTTGTAATTTAATGTGATCTCGTATCACTTTTATTCTAATGTTTATCACCATAACAAATATTTACCTCCTATTCCAAAATAAAACATCATTAACTAATGACGACTCAAAAATAATAACCCAACACCAAATCAAATCTATAATAAAATAAGATAACAAATTGAAAAATAGAAAAGGCAGAAAGTCACTCCTTAATTACACAAATTCATAAGAGAAAATTATTATAATTCTAATTCAATTGCACCGCTTAATTGTTAGAAACCTTGTAACTCTTCTAGGTAAATCACTTAAGCTTGAACTATGATGTTCCACAACAGTATCCATAAGATCATTAACTACTACCATAAGATTTAAACGTGTTCTTACAATCCCGATATAAACTGCTCAAAACAACACCTCAAATAAAATATTCAATGAAATCCAAAATAAATTCGAAATGGTTGACTTTCACATAAAAAGCTCATATATTCATTAACTAGATCCTCAAAATTAACGATAGACATTCCATAGTACTCTGTCATCAACAACCTATCTCCATCGAACAAGGTGAAGGGAATAGGACTCCCAAGAAAAAGGATTACCTTTAACAAACACCATAAACAAACTTCAATATTTTCCTTACCCCATTTACTCTCACTCAATTGAACTAAGCCAATTTAATTTAGTCATTTACTAAGCGAGAGTTGGGAGCGTGTTCGCTTTGATACCATTTGTAACAACCCGGATTTTTAAACCAAAAGAAATATCTTAATAATAAATAATCCATAAGAGTACAAAGATGAATAAGGTCAAGGTGGCCGAAACACCTGACCAATCCGAATCGATACTCAAATACAAAATTAAACTAATACATTATTAATAATTCTCAAACTAGAATAAATCCCTAAACGATTTATTTGCCTCGCCACAAGTCTCTCCAGCCCAAGCATCCAAACAAGCAGCATTCATTTCAACCTGAGAATGGGGGTCGACATTCGGTCGAGAGTAACTTGATGCTCTCCCAGTCATGTTTACAACAGGCTAAATTAATAACAGTTTATAACAACGGACAGTAATCATAAATGACATGTGAAACAATTTATACAATATGACATACATTCGACTTTTAAAAAAGACGATACCAAAACCTATATAAATTCAACCCTGCAGACCTAGACCATATGCAACCACTAGACTATGAATACATTCAAGACCCAAAGTAGCATACGATTCACAGCAACGTAAGGCACAATGCTAGCATCAAAGCATAGCGAATTCAGCGAACGCCCGTTAGAGCGTATAACCACTGCCTCTAACTTGCCAGAGCGTATAACCACTACCTGTAGCTGACGGAGTGTATAACCACTCCCTCCATCGGTGTGGAGCGTATAACCACTGCCTCCACGGTACTATGTATAGCGTATAACCACTGCCTATATGTCTAAGACCTGGCCAGACTCTCGATGCATTAACTGTACATCGAAAGACACTCGAGGACCACAGCGTATAACCACTGCTTCTGATACCCTTTCGAACATAGACCAAAGTAAACCCCCGAAGGGTAGCATTTGTTCATTCCGAATAGTATATAACTGATACTACCGTCATCTATTAAACCAGCAACAAACAAATGCACAACATAACTGACTGTACAAACCAATGCGTGAACAACGTCACGACTCAACATAGGAACAGTATAACTGACTGTCCAACAATGCGTGAACAACGTCACGACTCAATTCAAGAACAGTATAACCGACTGTCCAACAATGCGTGAATAAGAATAACCAATACGATATGCAAACATAGCGTTATAGTCCAATTGACTATAACACTACACATAAACAAGCACATATGACTAAGGTTATAGTATCTTGACCTATAACCTTACACCTCAAAGGTCATGTTATAGTTCGAGTTACCATAACACCAGACACAAAAGCATATAACATCCAATGTTATAACACCACAAACTATAACCTTCACTTAACCTTACTGAAGTTATAGTAACTTCAACTATAACCTTAACTCAACTTTAGTGAAGTTATAGTAACTTCAGCTATAACCTTAACTCAACTTTAATAAAGTTATAGCACTCCAACTAAAACCTTGGTTAAGCTTGTCAGGTTATAGCTTGTCAGCTATAACCTTCACTTATCTTCGGCAAAGTTATAATACCTTCAGCTATAACCTTCACTCAACTTTAGTGAAGTTATAGCACTCCAACTAAAACCTTGGTTAAGCTTGTCAGGTTATAGCTTGTCAGCTATAACCTTCACTTATCTTCGGCAAAGTTATAATACCTTCAGCTATAACCTTCACTCAACATTAGTGAAGTTATAGCACTTCAAGCTATAACTTTATACGTGCGAGGTTATAGTATCATCAACTATGACTCTCTTCCGTCACGGGTTAGTCCTCTATAACACATTCACCGAGGGGTCGACTCCACGGTACAAACCGTCATGTCACCACAACGAGTCTTGTTGTAGTTCACCGCACCATAACTTCACTTTCAAAGTTATGGCTCAAATAGGTATAACCAGGTAACTTACATACAAAGTTATAGTTTAATATGCTATAACCTTAATGATGTAAACCAAAACCCTAATTCCTCAACAGAAGCAAACCCTAGCCTCTCTCACAAGGAGGAGACCGAAACCCTAGGCCACGACAACCCCACGCCCGCGCCACCACCAACGACTTTAGGGCTCGCGATTTGAACCCTAATTCGCGCACCAAATAAATAATTGAAAATAGAATAACAACATAAATATTAAATGCAACTAAACATGTGAATCATATGCTTAAATAACCACACAAACAATTAATCGTACAATCAATCATTATATTATGTTAATAATTCACTTTCTATAAACATAATTAAAGGAAAGAACCTAGTTACCTTTATTATACAATAAAGACCGGAAAATAATCTTCATCTTCATAAAAACTCCATTAATAAAGTCCTACACGAATTTTCCTCAAAAACGCCCAAAGAAAGACATCTTCTTCTTATTCTTCTTATTTACCCATTAATATATAAACCCTAAAGGTAGGTCTAAACTCCATACAATCGAGTCCCTTAAAAATCCTTTGAATATAATATATTGTAGAGGTAAGAGCTAAGATTGTAAATATATAATTTATATTTAATTTGGATGAAGAAAGTTGCTTAACAATGTAGCCAAAGAGAGAAAATAAAAATAGAGAAACAAAGAGAGGTGCGGCAGAAGTACGTACACACGCACACAAAAAATGAGCAACCTAGTTGCTAGCTTAGGGTTTCTTTTATAGATGATTAATAAGTAAGCTTTTGATCCACTAGCTCACAAGATGAAATATCCAATTACAAATCGGATTTAATATAATTAAAACGCTTGGAGAGTCCATATAAGAAAACTAGTAATTAAATTAAAATAGTAAAATCGTGCGCGGACATTATAACCCATCAAAATTAGGTAAAATCGGAAAATAACAACATAGAGATCGCAAGCGTTAAATACGAAATAAATAATTAAACTCGAGAGATAATTAATTTAATAAATTAATTTCCGAATAAATTTATTATAAAACACGGGGTGTTACACTTCTAATCCCCCGTACCTATCTTTGTCATCGTCGTAAGAAACTCCAAAGTGAAGGATAAGTACAAATCCACTTTCATATCCATATATCGCGTCAACCCAAATCTTGTGAGAAATTGTAAGGTAAAATGATATAGGCCACATTTTTCAAGGTTAGGGTGACGAAAGAATTTTGTGATTAGGAATTTGTGGGTTTTGAGTTTTTGGAATGTGGACTTGAGGTCCCCCCGTAAGTCCTTCTATCCCGGTAAGGATAGGCGGTGGAGGCGTGGAGCACTAGACTCCCCTTGGGTAGTTTTTTTTCCTTTTTTTACCCATCCTAAAAACTCGAGGCAATTCAACTAGCACCTTATGTGCATGGTGAACAAGTAACCTTCAATGGATGTTTGTTGAATCCTATTATTCCTCACTCAGAAAATATGTTTACCCATTAACAATATAACAATAGCAATCAATAATAACAAAAAACTTGCATCAATTATGAATGAAAAAGCAATCTTAAGTAAGCATATAAACAGATTTTTGAGACAGTCATTTTATACCTTCCCGAACCTCCAAAAAATGCTCCCTAAATACTTGTAGCTGCTAGCAAAACCGTTTCCCAAGATTAAAAACTTCAATCCTTGCTTCAAACTCCCAGATTTCAAAATTTTGTGAAGTTATGTTTTTGATGAAAAATTGGGGGAAACTGATTTTGACTGATTTTTTTGATGAAGAAGAGACTAGATTTGTATTGGGTTGATGATGGGTTGCAATTATAGTGAAATGTGTAGTGGATTAGGATGATGTGTGGTGTGGAGATGGTGTTTGGTATAGATAAGTGCCAGTTTGTGTTGATAAAATGAAGATTGATACTGCAAAATGAATGAAATAGACAAGTAGGGAGTCATATCCCATGTTTTTTTCCAGGCTCGTAGGACAACGCAAGCTGCGGTGTACAGCGCATGCTGCGCTGCTCACGGGTGAGATTGTCTTACTAAGCCTCATGAATTTTTTTTTTTTTTTTGGATAAAACCCAAAAAGCAAGTTTACGATTCATTGATTAAATCTGCCGAACTAAGAACCGTAATGTTTGGAGGAACTGAACTCCGCCATCCTCTACGACCACAACTCCACAGCCGGATGTGGGCCAAACTATGAGCGACGCGATTAAAATTTCTACTAACGAAAGACCAACTAATAACATCAAAGTTATGACCAAACGATAAAATATCACCAATAATTAAACAGAAATCACTACGACCCGTCTTGCCATGCTTCAACGTATCGATAACCGAAAGACAATCGCTTTCCACCACAATATTCTTGTATCCAGCCATCCAAGCTTCTCGCATCCCAGTAAGTATAGCCACTGCTTCCGCACATCGAACCTCCATCTCTTCGCGCTTTTGTGTCGTAACTCCCCATAGAACACTCCCCTGGTGGTCGCGACAAACCGCTCCCACTCCTGTCCCTACCCCCTTAATCACTCCAGCATCCACGTTGATCTTCACCGTACCAGCCTCCGGCTTCTCCCACCCCTGCCTCATCGGCTCAGCCCCGTTTTCCCTCTCCCTCTTGACCCCAGCCTCCCTCGTTTCCTGGACAACCTCAATTACTCGCCGGCTAATTTTCTCTTCGCACCTTCTCCCCCCTTCAAACACCACCCTGTTTCTGTCTTCCCATATGGCCCAACAACCAGTTGCGAACACTTCGCGCTCACGCATCCCCAGCCCACTCCACACATGCTCCACCCACTCCCTCACCTGCTCAAACCCGATGTTCTCCACTACATCCAAGCCCAACCCTTCCCATATCCCTCCCAAGCCCCCACAGTCCCGAAAGAGGTGGAGACTAGTCTCAACCCGAGAGCAGCAAATTGGGCACATGTCGTCTTGAAGCTTCAAACGGCGAGCTATGTTCTCTTTGGTAGGTAATGCCTCATTACAAAGTTGCCATAGAAAGACTTTAATTCGTGGCCAAAACGGGAGTTGCTATAGCGCATTCCACAACCGTGTTTCCTTATTATAATCAGATTGTACAACCTCGCTATCTCCACCAACATTAAACAACAACTTATACGCAGAGCGGGCTGTATAAATTCCGTCTTTCTCGCCTTCCCAACACCATGTATCTTGAGGTCTAGTCGAGCTAATTCGAATTTTCAGAATTCGCTCTTGTTCAAAAGGTAAGAACAAAGTACGTAGCTTATGAGTATTCCAGGCCGTACCATCAGCAAGCAACAAATCAGCAACTACCAGCTCCATGTCATTACTCCCCCTTGGCGAAATAACTCTCCTAGACTGCGTTCCAGGTATCCAAGGATCAGTCCAAACCCGCGTGCTAAGGCCGTCACCCACTCGTCTCCTAATTCCCATATTAATCACCTTCTTCGCTTCCCAAATGCCTCTCCATGTGAAGCTTGGATTATGGCCAATTTCCGCTCTCATATAAGACCCTCCAAGGAAGTACTTACCTGCCATGACTCGGGACATAAGACACTCCCTATCCGTCATCCGTCATAAGCCTCATGAAATTTTGGCTAAGGATTCTCCCGACCTTTTTCTTCATTCCATCCTTCACCTTGTCACTCTAGGATATCAATTTCCACCTCGTCCTTTTCGTCTGGTCGACACGCTTCTCGAGACGGCTCTTTCCCGCTTCACTACACACATAATACACTATTAAAAGAAACCTAATGCTGATAATTTCTATAAAAAGGGTCAAGAATGCTTAAAAGACTACCTCCTATGAATTGAAATTGCATATTAACAAGGATATAGTATTTACAAATATTTGCCATATATTTAACGTCGATGGCTCGACGAGATGAGAGGGTGATTACTTGTCATAGACCAATCTTCCAAAAAATAGATCCTTTTCAAAATATGGAACAAAATCTTTACAGTACACCTTCAATCTTTTGCCCGTTCACTTTTAGCACCTTGCCAGAACTGAGGTCCGCAACTTCCACGACTCCATGAGGAAAGACTCTCCTCACTACATAAGATCATACCCATTTGGATCGTAGCTTGTCGGGAAATAGGCAAAGTCTGATTTGGAATACTAAGACTTCTTACCCCTCCTTGAACTCCTTTCGGTTGATCATATTATCATGTCAAAGGCTCCCTCCCTCAATTTTTCAAGTTCTTGGAGTTTTAGCTTGCGAAGAAATCCCGCCACTAAACTTTTACATTGAATTTCGAAACCCATTTTTAGAGTTTTGAGTTCGTGTGAGATTACGTGTTAGGAAGTTAATTTAATGTCATTAAAAAAACACCTAACCCCTCATGTTACAATAACGGTCTCTACTAAACAAATGAATGGCTATTCGAAGACGTGTCATATGCAATGCAATCATACAAATTTAAACTCTAACATATGAATTTCATTCTATGTCATTGTAATACATTTACTACTTCGTCGAAGTGATTTAGCAGGTGAGTTAATTTACGCTAACTAGTATAAACAAACAAAAGAGAAAAGAGCAAAGAGAAGTCTTACGCATGGCATATAGAATGACAAACATTTGTAGTTAATGCATAAGGTATAAGACATAGACGTGGTTAAAATATTACAATACTCGATCTATGTATAAATAAACTAAGAAAAATACAAAAGACGCTACTGACTTAGGTTTACTAGATCGAGTACTGCTCAACTCGGTCGAGTAACCTCTGTCACGGTCCTGATAGACCTGTCTCGACCGAGACAAGGCACGACTCAATCGAGTGACTCTGGGACAGACTCACGTTTACTACGACATGAAAGTTACTCGGTCGAGTAACATGATTACTCTGTTGAGTAACCCTCGACTCAATCGATTTTACCCTATACTCGATCGAGTAACCCAAGGACGAACTACATAAAACATGACTCTAAAACGGGAAATAAAATAAAAAACGAAACTAAACGATTTCTAAACTATAAGTTAGGTTAATTCAATTCGCAAGTCAGATCATTTTGGAAAAGAAGAGATTAAGACGGAAATGAGATTATAAGTTTGGCTAACGATTTACTTACGACACACTAAACTAACTAATTACGCTAGACTCTCGTACAAGTGACATGAGAATAGTTTATTTCTTAAATTATCTCAAGACACGAATATCATAAGCCTACCCATATTTATCAAATAAGACCAACTAATGATTCGATTAAGACCATAAGACTCGACTTACTATAGTATTTTTGGTCATCGAATGTTAATGAAACGGTGTTAAGCACACAATTCTATACTAGCGACAAGTAAGTGAGGAGATGAGATGAGATCATTAATTATAGAATTGTTACAACTTAATTTCGTGGTGAAAGTATGTTGAATCTAATTGTCTATTTGATTGTTACATTAACAATTTGAATTAGGCTATCTATTTAAGACGACTTTTAATTAGACTCGTGGAACATCACAATAGATCGAAGGTGAACGAAATAGAAAAGGTAAAGACAATGACTTGCGATTTGGATTAAACTCATTAACAAATTGCCCTCCTTCGATTGTAAGGATATGCAAACGAGCGAGGCCCTCCTTTGAACGATTTTTAATCCTTTTAAACTAGAGTACAACTCGGATGTTCAAAGTGGTACTTTAACTCATACTCATACTACGCTAGTCCAAGTTTCATAATTAGTTTTAAAGTTAGAAAATGTTAGACAAAATTAAATAAAAAAAATGAAATACGAGTAAAGAAAATGGAGAAGGAGGGGAATTTAATGCACCCTCAACATACATGTGTAGTTGACAAGATCTTGTGTCTTAATCGGTAGTGGAATGTGTCACGAGGGGCTGTCGTCGACGAAAACAAAATATGCAAAACCCGTTTTCCTAGAACAATGTGCAGTGATCTTAAAACGTTCGTAGATTCTTCTTTACTTGATGAAAAAATGTTTGGGAGGATATTTTGGAAATAAGATAGAGATTATTTATCAATAGTGATATTATATGTGATGAATGGATGTCGGATATAGGAGAACATTTTTTGTGAAGTTGTTGCTGTCACGCGAAACAGTGCAGTAGCCTCTGCGAAACATAGCAGTAGCGTTTGTGTTTTGTGTGACGGTTTGAGGGTAGTTTTTAGGGTTTTTTTTCTTTTTATTGTAGGTAAGGTGTATTAGGATTCTAATAATTATTAATGTAGTTGGAGTTGTGTTTATATAGGGAGGTTCGAAAGGTTTTTAGTAGGGCGTGAAGGAGGAAGAACAATTTTAATAGGATTGTTTGTGGCTGCATACTTCGGTTGTATATAGGGTTTGGGGTGGGGTTTTATTAGAGGTTAAGGTAGATAAATGTGGTTAGGATACATGGGTAGGGGTTAGGGTTAATGAGTAGTTGAATAGGGGTCAATTTGAGCTTGTTTTGGGTCTAGTTTAGGCTGCGCGAAACAGCGGGTTGGGCCGCGGTTTTGGCTTGGTTTGGGGGTGTTTTAGGGCACGAAAATGGGAAGTGAAGAGTGTTGGTGAGGCGGCTTGAACACTAGACCAAGAGGGGGTGAGGTTGGGTCAAAATCTCATCGAAAATTGGGCCAAAAACGAGCTCAAAAGATCGTCGTATAACCGAGTTAATACTTGTTTTAAAACATCGTGTCAAACAAAAATTAGACAATAAAATGAAAGAATTCAAAGTCGACTTTTCAAGTCGGGTTTAAACAAACGTCTATTTTATTTTCAATAAAATTAATGAAAACTCAATTTTTAAAATGAATTAAAAATTAATCTATTTGAGACGGAAATCAACTTCAAATTTTATTTAAAATATGGACGACGCCCATTCCATATCGTAAAAGGGACCACAAATAATGACGATGTCAAACAAGAAATACATGTCGTCCTATCTGTGAGAAATATCGGTATATTTCGTCATTAATTTACGGATTATAACGAAACTATAGTATATGAATTACGAGTCATAAATGAATTGCATAATATAAAATCATAGGAATTTAGAATTAACCTTTGGTCCTAGCAAATTTTGGCCTATGAACAATATCGAAATCGATATTCTCCTAATTGTTGCACCCAAGATGCTCCAAAATATGCCTTGCTTGTGCTAGAATTTTAGAAAAAAATTACTGCTAATTTTCTTTTGTGTGATGATGAATGATAGAGAGAATTAGAGAGAAAAATCTGAATTTTTCTTTTGTTCTCCTTGCTCTATTCGGCCGTTCCACTAGAGTAGTAGAAGGAGGAGTCTCTCCTCGTTTTACTACTCATGTTATTAGGGTTTTGACCTAGTTACCATAAGAGAATAATTGGAGATCGTTTTCCCTTATTTTTATCTCCTAGTAACCGAAAAATTAAGAGAAGAAAAGACTATTTTTTTTTCTTTCCTTTTTCGGTTATATTAGCATGTAATATAATATATACGTCAACTATAAATATCCGTATATTTATAATCTGGTAATTAAATATAACATATTATGTTTAATTGCGAATTAACATTTTAATTCGTTTAAGCTTATATTATATACATTGATTAAATATAACGATTTATATTCAATTACGAATTACATTTAATTCGTCTCAGCTAATATTATTTAATCGTCATTAAATAATCGTATCATCATTACATTGACTAACCTTTTAGTCATACACATCAACTAACCTTTTAGTCATATAATAAGGCATAAATATGATTATATTATTTATATAATCACATCTCTCAGACACATCTTTTAGGTGTGACTTTTAGGGACCAATTGATCACCGCCATTAAAATGATAATAACGTCAAACTCATAGCAAGCCAACCGTTATCGATAAACGTTAATCAACTGATAAGAATACAAAGTACACCCTATGAACCTGTAAGAGATTTATTCATGTTATCACACTAACTGTGGAGGACACGAGCTCCAACTATCTCCCACTTGTCCTCTCCCACTTGTCCTTACAAGTGTATGTGCGATAACCCGATTCTCATATCCATAAATTTCTCCCACTCAATGTAAAACAATTTGCAAAGTCCGTATTTACAAAGGTCGCATTTTACAAGCGATCAGTATCAAGAGTGGTTTTCCCGACTAGAGAGTAAATTAACTGATAAACGAATCATTATTCGAGCATGGCCATGCATTTCAGTTACAACTCCTCGAGTGGCCCTGAGAAATAACAAAACCTGATAAAGGTTGGATATTTTCCTCAACTCGAATCCTGCAGATACAAGCACAGTATGAAATGACCCAGTAAAAATCTACTTAGCCTCCTGTTACGGTCGACCATGAGAAAGAATTCAAAGTCACCCAAAAAACTGCCTTAATCTCAAGAGACAGTCGATAGTCAAAAGAATCGACTCTTAGGAACACTATGGACGTGCTATCCACGACCTGACACCGAATGTTGTGAAACATTTAGGACTCCATAACGTTGTCACGATGTCCTACGAGGTATCTTTATAACTCGTATATGTGATCGATCAGTCAACCGTTTGACTTATGGCTCGTTGAACCGACCATCAATCAACTTCACAGTATAATTGCCAGAGTTATCAGCTCATGTAGGCGTTTACGGAGCAAAACAATTATAATGTAATTCAGTTCACTTTGTGGTGTTCAATGTTGTCGTACAATCCACATGAAAAACAAAATATGAAACAATACGATGATGTTATAAATAGTGCATGAAAAAGATACATTTATCTAATCTACATAAAACAGCTACTACAACTCAGGAACACGTTTACTTCCCATGGAAATAACGTGCCCTTCATGCTTATCATGTTTTAACGGTTTAGTGAGAGGGTCCGCGATGTTATCATCCGAAGCAATCTTGTCAATCACTATCTCCTTTTGCTCCACGTAATCTCAGATCATGTGAGCCTTCCGAAGTACATGTCTAGACTTGTTGCTGGACTTAGGCTCCTTAGATTGGAAGATGGCACCTCTATTATCACAATAGATGGTGATAGGGTCATTCGAACTAGGAACTATGGTTAGTTCTTGTAAGAACTGACGCATCCATATAGCTTCCTTTGCAGTTTCTGAAGCGGCATAGTACTCGGACTCAGTTGTAGAATCTGCTATAACACTCGGTTTGGAGCTTTTCCAACTGACCGCATCACCATTAAGAGTAAAGACGAATCCAGACTGAGATTTCGAGTCATCTCGATATGTTTGGAACCTAGCATCTGCGTAACCGATTGCGCATAGCTCAGTATCTCCTCCATAAGTCAATACCCAATCCTTAGTCTTTCGTAAGTACTTAAGGATGTTTTTGACAACCATCCAGTGTGTTTCACCTGGATTGCCTTAGTACCGACTCGTCATACTCAATGCATATGCCACGTCAAGAACGTGTGCATATCATAGCATACATGATCGATCCTATAGCTGATGCATAAGGAACACGACTCATGCGCTCGACCTCTTTTGATGTCTTGGGTGCCTGAGCTTTACTCAAATGCATCCCAGAAATTATTGGAAGGTTCCCCTTCTTGGAGTTGGTCATGCTGAACCTCTCAAGGATCTTATCTATATAAGACTCCTGACTGAGTGATAACATCCGTCGTGATCTATCTCTATAGATACGGATCCCCAATATGCGTTGTGCCTCACCCAGATCTTTAATCTGGAAATAGTTCTTTAACCATACTTTTACCGAAGATAAGAGAGGGATGTCATTCCCAATCAAGAGTATGTCATCAACATACAATATTAAGAAGACAATCTTACTCCCACTCGACTAGACATACAAACATGGTTCCTCGACCGATCGAGTGAAACCATTTTCTTTTATCACCTGGTCGAAACGATGATTCCAACTCCGAGAAGCTTGCTTAAGTCCATAAATGGAACGCTTAAGCGTGCAAACTTTCTTAGGATTTTTAGGATCATTGAAACCTTCGGGTTGTACAATGTACAATTCCTCCTCCAAATAACCGTTTAAGAAGGCGGTTTTCACATCCATCTGCCAAATTTCATAGTCATGAAAAGCGGCAATCGCTAAGATTATCCGAATGGAACGCAGCATAACTACGGGTGCAAAAATTTCATCATAATGCAATCCTTGCACTTGAGTGAAACCTTTTGCCACTAGTCGTGCCTTATAGGTGTCTGGTTGTCCTTCTACGGAATGCTTTATCTTATAAAGCCATTTGCACTGAAGAGGCCGTACCTTATCAGGCAAATCAACAAGATCCCATACGTCATTCTCATACATGGAGTCCATCTCGGATTGCATGGCTTCAAGCCATAGCTTAGAGTCGGAACAGGTCATGGCACCTTTATAGGTAGAGGGTTCGTTACTCTCTAGGAGTAAAACATTATCTCTCTCATTCTCTCGACCATACCAATGTATCTGTCTGGAGGAATGGAGACTCTACCCGACCTCCTAGGTTCCATAGGGATGTTAACCGTAGCAGAAGTTGAAGGAACCTCTTCCTCCATTGGTTGCTCGGTTGTTGGTTCTTGAATCTCCGACAGATCGAAGGTTCTATTACTTGAATTATTCTCGAGAAACTCTTTCTCTAAGAACTTCGCACTAGTCGCAACAAAAACTCGTTGTTCGGTAGGCGAATAGAAGTAATGACCAAACATTCCTTTTGGATAACCAATAAAGTATGTCTTGACCGATCGCGGGCCGAGCTTATCCTCGTGTCTCCACTTGAAATAACCCTCGCAGCCCCAAACCCGAATAAAGGACAAGTTAGGGACCGTTCCCTTCCACAACTCATATGGAGTCTTGTCTACACCTTTAGACGGACTTCGGTTAAGTATAAGAGCAGCTGACAAAAGAGCATAACCCCATAATGAATCAGGTACTACCGTGTGACTCATCATGGATCGAACCATATCAAGTAATGTTTGATTTTTCCGTTCGGACACACCATTTAATTGAGGTGTTCCAGGTGGAGTTAACTGTAATACTACACCACAGTATTTAAGGTGTTGATCAAACTCATTTGAAAGATATTCGCCACCACGATCTGAACGAAGTGCTTTAATATTCCTTCCCAGTTGGTTTTCAACCTTATTCTGGTATTCCTTGAACTTTTCAAAGGACTCACTTTTATGCTTCATTAAGTAGACATATCCGTATCTACTGAAATCATCTGTAAAAGTGATAAAATATCTATAGCCGTCTCTTGCGTTTATTGACATAGGTCCACATACATCAGTATGTATGAGTCCTAATAGGTCACTAGCGCGCATTCCAACACCTTCGAAGGAAATTCGAGTCATTTTACCGATAAGACATGATTCACACGTGCCAAATGATTCGTAATCAAATGGGGAGATAGTCCCATTGCCAATGAGCTTCTTTACACGTTTCTCATTTATGTGTCCCATACGGCAGTGCCATAGATAAGTTTGATCTTTGTCACCAACCTTTAATTTCTTATTATTCACATGCAATATGTCTGTGGTTTGATCTAAGATATAAATTCCATTCATTGAAACTGCTTTGCCATAAATCATTTCATTAAAAGAGAAAATACAGCTATTGTCTTTTATTGAAAATGAAAAACCGTCTTTATCTAGTACGGAAACAAAAATAATGTTCTTAGATAAACTTGGTACATAGCAACAGTTATATAAATATAACTCAAAACCACTCGAGAGTTGGATTACATATGTTCCCACTGAAACTGCAGCATCTCTTACTCCATTCCCTACTCACATGTCCACATCACCCTTTGCGAGAGGTGTTATGTTTCTTAGGCCCTGTAAATGATTAAACAGATGAGAACCACAACTAGTATCAAGTACCCAAGTTCCGAAACTTGCATGGTTAATCTCAATCAAATGAATAAAAGATGACATACCAACAGGAGTGACGCGGCCTGCTTTTATGTCCTCACGGTACACGGGACAGTTTCTCCTCCAATGCCCAGTCTTGTGGCAATGGTGGCACTCCATGTTACTGTCCTTGCTCTTTGCCTTGCCTTGTGTGCCACTGGTCTCACCAGGCTCACTCTTGCCGTTTCCTGACTTTTTAAACTTTGGCTTTCCTACAGCTAGGGTGCCACGAGCCTTGCCCTTACCTTTGCCCTTGTTGGAAATCATGAGAACATCTTGCTTCATGCTCCCAGTCAATTTTATATCATTCTCGGTCTGTACGAGAAGTGAGTGTAGCTGATGAAGACTTTTATTCATATCATTCATGTAGTAATTTGCCCTGAAAAGGGCAAAACCATCATGAAGTGAATGAAGCACACGGTCAATGACTATGCTCTCACTGATTTTACAATTAAGTGCCTCCAATTTCTCGACATTCTCAATCATTTCAAGAATGTGTGGGCTAACCGGTTGGCCCTTCTGGAGTTTCGCCTCAAAGAAGCGACATGTATGCTCATAAGTAACGATCCTCAGTGCTTTTGAGAATTCGTTAGTGAGCGTGGTGAAAATCTTGTTTGCACCTTGGGCAATGAAGCGTCTTTGAAAAATGCTTTCCATTGCAAAGATGAGTACGTTCTTTATCGCACCCGCTTCCATAACGAAGTCACTATATTCAAGTGTCTCGTTAGCTCTCGCATTGGGGCCTGGGTTTGGTGGTATGGGCTCAGTCAAGTACTTGAGCTTACCGTCCGCAATGGCAGCATTCCGTAATGCCGCCTCCCAGTCCGCAAAGTTGGACCCGTCATCCTTCAGTCGCGTGGACTGATTCATGTGGTCCATAAAAGCTTTAAGCCAGGATTCTTGCGCGAGCGTGGCACTTGGCATAAGGATATCAGTATTTCCAGCCATTTGTTATATGCAGTATTATCAATGTAAACGGGTTCTACACTGAAAAAGAAGAAAAAACATAATAAGCATACTCATCGATTTGAATTTAAGTCTAGTGCAAAATCTGTTTTAATGCAAAGACTCGAGCATTTATACAATTGACCTCCCACAAGAATTATATAAATGATCCCAAGACTCAATTATCCGTAAATTGATAAGCTAACCTCTTGGCTAATTCTACCTTTAGAATTATTGGTCGATAAATATCTGTAAATTCTATCTTTAGTCCATCATAATCACGAGAAACTCTTCGGACTATAATGTTGAGATAAAATAGGTCAACACACACTACTTACCCAACGTAGAAGGGGTCATATGGAGAGTAAGGTCCTATATGCCTACCGACGAAGAAGGGATTCATAGTAGTTTGGCCTATAAAGACTAGTCTCAATTTTAGGTTTAGAGGAAGATCCCATCAATTTTATTTTAATTCAATTTTAAGTGAACTAATATCTAGCATGCGAGAATGAATAAACTAAAATGATGGCTTAAATTCGAGTGACATCTTTATGTCCATGATAACTAACATTCAAACTATATGAGTCAATTTTCATGCATTTTAGTAGTAGGTGGTTTGGTTTAGGCGGAATATGATGCACTAACTATCATGTGATGAAAAAGCAACAAGAACGGAAAAATACATAAAAATATTACAAAGTCCTAGTGTGGCCTATCTACCAAAATGAACAAAATACAACTTTGGAATCCAACCCATTTGGACCCGAGAAGCTTGTCTTGATGTTCCATCTTGGTCCATGTAGCGGGAGTGAGCAATCCGATCTCCATCTTTAGTCTTCTCAAAATACATTTAATAAATTACAAAATATAAACCTATTTACATTCTAATTTAAAAACATAATTTAATGAAAAATAAAATGGAGATTCGAGATCTCAAAATTACATCAAAGATCATGTTTCCATCATTACGAAAACATGATCAACTAAGGCCACACTAGGTAATACAAATTACAACCGATTGCAAAAATACGTAAATTAAACCATTCAACCATTCATTCAACAAGATAAAATGCATCAACTATAAATTAAACATTCAAGACATAATTCTTTAAGTATGAAGAGTAATTTATCCAAACCACCTTTTAAAATGATCAAAATTATGTGATAATTCCTTAATTAATCACAATAATCCCAACCAAACATAATTCAATTTCAATTCATATTCTTTAACATGAATTAATACAACATTATTTTAAACCTCTTTAAAATAATTGGGTATCCAATTATTGTGAACTTCTTCACAACAATAAACAAAACATTATCATTATAATGAATTAATAATAAAACTTTCAACCAAAATAAAAACAAACGAAACAAGTTTTTTTTTTCTTTTCGGCAGCCATTTTTTTTTTAAAAATATACAATTTAATTTGATGTTACTAATATTTTCAAGATAGGTACAAATTACCAACATCTAATCATTATTAATCATCGATACAAACTAGATGATTCAATTTAACAATTTAAAATGAATATCTAAAACAATGAATACCGAAAAATATATAGCAATGAACATTCAAATCGATTTCCATTTACATTTTAATTTAATCCTTATTAAATCAAAACAACTACAAATTCATCATATTATCGTCTTAACTATTTAAAACAACAATTATAAAGAATCAAAATGGAAAAACAAGGCAAATTTTATTTTTTTTTATACGGATGAACAGTACAGACGAATTTTTTTTTTTTTCTCGGCAGAAATCAAAAAAACAAAAAAAAAAATATAATGATTCTAATCTTATATTTCATCAATTATGAAAACATATAAAATAATTTCGTAGCCCTTGGCTCTGATACCACTTGTGAGAAATATTGGGATATTTCGTCATTAATTTACGGATTATAACGAAACTATAGTATATGAATTACGAGTCATAAATGAATTGCATAATATAAAATCATAGGAATTTAGAATTAACCTTTGGTCCTAGCAAATTTTGGCCTATGAACAATATCGAAATCGATATTCTCCTAATTATTGCACCCAAGATGCTCCAAGATATGCCTTGCTTGTGCTAGAATTTTAGAGAAAAATTACTGCTAATTTTCTTTTGTGTGATGATGAATGATAGAGAGAATTAGAGAGAAAAATCTGAATTTTTCTTTTGTTCTCCTTGCTCTATTCGGCCGTTCCACTAGAGTAGTAGAAGGAGGAGTCTCTCCTCTTTTTACTACTCATGTTATTAGGGTTTTGACCTAGTTACCATAAGAGAATAATAGGAGATCTTTTTCCCTTATTTTTATCTCCTATTAACCGAAAAATTAAGAGAAGAAAAGACTATTTTTTTTTCTTTTTCGGTTATATTAGCATGTAATATAATATATACGTCAACTATAAATATCCGTATATTTATAATCTGCTAATTAAATATAACATATTATGTTTAATTAGGAATTAACATTTTAATTCGTTTAAGCTTATATTATATACATTGATTAAATATAACGATTTATATTCAATTACGAATACATTTAATTCGTCTCAGCTAATATTATTTAATCGTCATTAAATAATCGTATCATCATTACATTGACTAACCTTTTAGTCATATACATCGACTAACCTTTTAGTCATATAATAAGGCATCAATAATATGATTATATTATTCATATAATCACATCTCTCAGACACATCCTTTAGGTGTGACTTTTAGGAACCAGTTGATCACCGCCATTAAAATGACAATAACGTCAAACTCCTAGCAAGCCAACCGTTATCGATAAACATTAATCAACTGATAAGAATACAAAGTATACCCTATGAACCTGTAAGAGATTTATTCATGTTATCACACTAACTGTGGAGGACACTAGCTCCAACACTATCATCATCGGGTGTTTCGCGGGATTTCGATAAATGCATTTATCGACGGATACGGGTTTCTACAAACTTTAATGGGTAATTGACAAGATTGTCCATAAACGAGGCGAAAATTGTGTTGGAGTAGGTGTCCTCCATAATAGTGCGCCACATAATAAATCTCATTAAGAAATATAATTGCAGATCACCATGACCCAGAAGATGTCCATCAACCTCCTTTTATGGCACGACCTAGAACACCAACCAAAGCCAATCGAAAACTGCACCGACTCAGATAGACGGTCGTCAGTCAAAAGAATCGACTCATAGGAATAAGATAGAAGACCCTGACACGACCAGACATCAAATAATTGATTTAAGCGTCTCTATAAAGGTCACTGTCCGACAGAGTGTCATACAGTCTGTCTATGTAATCGACCAGTCATCTCCATCACCCCATGGTGCTAAACCAACCATCGATCGACTTACAATCTAGACATTTCGAGACGTCACCTCATTGAGTGACTAGGGAGAAAATACTAAGTTCGTCCTATTCACTTGAATATGGTCCAACAGTGTCTTACAATCTATTCGGATAAAAAAAGTATTAAATTTAGTCAAACTAAATAAAATAGTTTATAATAAAACTCGAACAATGAATGCATTTATCATATATGAAATAATTAATACAACATTCAATTAGTACATATTACATAATCGAAAGGCTTGGTTAAAGAATCAGCAATGTTATCATCTGTCCAACCTTAAAAATGTCAATTTCCTTTCTATCCACGTAATCTCTAATTACACGATATTTCCTAAGTACATGTCTAGACTAATTACTAGACTTGGGCTCTTTTGCTTGAAAGATAGCCCCATTGTTATCAGAATAAATCGTGATAGGATCGTTGGTAGTAGGGACTACTCCTAGTCCTTCCAAAAATTGCCGAATCCACACAGCTTCCTTTGCAGCTTCAGACGCTGCAAGGTACTCTGCTTCTGTTGTACAATCCGTTGTAACGCTTTGCTTGAAACTCTTCCAACAAAAAACTCCTACATTCATCATATAAACATAGCCGGATTGAGATTTCATATCATCCCTATCTGTCTGGAAACTGGCGTCCGTGTAACCCTTTACACGCAACTCAGTCTCACCTCCAAACGCTAAAAACAAATCCTTAGTCCTTCTCAAGTACTTATGGATGTTCTTTACGGCTATCTAGTGACTCTCACCTGGATTGGCTTGGTAATAACTTGTCATGGTCAAAGCATATGCAACATCGGGACGAGTGCACATCATAGCATACATGATTGATCCAATAACGGATGCGTAAGGGATCAATTTCATGCGTTCAATCTCCTCGGGTTTGGTGGGGCACTCTGACTTGCTCAAAGTGATCCCACTACCTATAGGAAGAAAGCCTCTCTTAAAGTCTTTCATGTTAAACCGATCAAGAATTTTATCAATATATGTTTCTTTACTTAATGCTAGTATCCTTCTAGATCTATCCCTATAGATCCGGATACCTAAGATGTGCTGGGCCTCTCCTAAGTCTTTCATTTGGAAATGAATCCCAATCCACAAACCATGTGTTTATTATAGAAGTACTAACCATGTGTTTCCCTTGGATATTCTACAAATAGACATTTGTCGGATTTGGGTGCGAGTTTATCGTCAGACTTATTCTTAACAAACGCCTCGCATCCCCAAATTCTCATATACGACAAATAAGGGACTTTCCTTGTCAATATCTCATATGGAGTCTTGTTTGCCGCTTTAGTCGGGCTCCGATTTAGTGATAATATTGCAGATAAGATAGCGAAACCCCAAAAATAATTAGGAAGCTCTGTTAGCCTCATCATAGATCGAACCATATCTAATAAAGTTCGATGTCTCCTTTCGGCCACACCATTTAATTGAGGTGTGCTAGGAGGAGTCCATTGTGATACTATACCACAATCCTTTAGGTGTGAATCAAATTCATTATTCAAGTATTCACCAACACGATCAGATCGTAGGGCTTTAATATTTTTATTCAATTGGTTTTCTACTTCATGTTGAAATTCTTTGAACTTTTCAAAGAATCACTTTTGTGCCTCATCAAGTAGACATACCCATATCTACTCAAGTCGTCGGTAATAGTAATGAATTAGTGATAACCAGCTCTAGCTTGGAGACTCATTGGGCCGCACACATCCGTATGTATAAGGCCTAATACTTCACTTGCTCGTGTCCCTTTTCCCGTAAAAGGAGTACGAGTCATCTTGCCTAGAAGATAAGATTCGCATACACCATATAAGATTCGTAATCGAATGGTTTGAGTACTTTAGGTGAAACAAGTCTCTTTATGCGTCGTTCGTTTATGTGCCCTAAACGACAATGCCAAAGGTATGATTGATTAGGTTCACCTGTTTTAAGCCTCCTGTTTTCTATATGATAGACCTCTTTTGCAATATGTAACACCCGTAAATGTACCCTATTTTTATAGTGAAAATATTTTACGGATACTTTTCAGCGAAATTAAGTTTTAATTTAGAATTTCCGAGTTCGTATTTGGAATTTCCGCGAGATTCCATGTGAATCCCGTCTTAAGGCGACTTTGACTTTTATTGACTTTTTCCACTCATAGTCCCTCATACTCTCTTAACCTATTTCATTCACTCAAACACAAAAACATTACTTCTTCCTTAAGAAAAATCAAAACCCTTGCCTCCATCTTTGATCCGATTTTATAATCATCGTATCTCTTTCGTTTCTTGCTCAAATTCACGTAAGTTCGTCTTATTCTTCCCCTCTTACCTTCCTCTATCCGTATTGATAATAAAATTACCGTCTTTCTCGCTTTTCAAACTTTCCGTCTTTCTCAAGGTGAAGTAAATTCATCTTTTATTAACTATTTTGTAGGTGGTGACCTTCAAGATCCCGACAAAGACTATTTCCTAATTGAAGAGGAGCTTGACGAGTAGTGAAGACGCAATAAGGTAACGGTGAAGGGTTACTCGATATCATTTACGTGTTTTACATGTTATCTATGCTAGGAATCGTATTTAGAATACGATTAGTGAGTTTAGTAATTGTGTTGATGATGGTATATATCGTTTGTTGATAATTTATATGAGAATCTATGATTTATGTTGATAATCGATAATTGTTAAATGTGGATCCTTAGTGAAAAGGGTGATTTTCGTGCATATGGACCCCAGCCGGTCGACCGGCAGCCGGTCAGACCACCGGCTGGGGCACTGGCTGTATATTATTGCATTTTTACGTGATTTTGAAATATGACTTGGGTCTCAGCCGGTCGACCGGCAGCCGGTCAGACCACCGGCTGAGACACCCCTCCTTTCTTCCTTGTTTTTCCAATGACCCTTTGGTCCCAGCCGGTTGACCGGCTGGGACATGCTGTTGTTTCATATTGGTTTTTCATATGATAGTTGGCCTTAGCCGGTAGACCGGCAGCCGGTCCACCTGACCGGCTGGCTCCTGCTGGATGTTGTTTGTATTTCTTGTTTACGATTTCATTTATAATAATTCCGATCGTTCGTTTATCGTATAATTTTACGTAGTGACTTATAATATTAATGTTTTGGTTATATGATATTCCATTCGCTTGTATCACATGTTTTGTGACGGTTTTTGGTATATCCCACTTTGAGTCGGTTTTTACAAATGATACGATTTGAGCACTATTTTGTCTTGTGCTTTGTAATCTCATTCCCTTGGCTACCTCCACGTTCGTAAGGCTGGAATGTCGGAATGGGGAGGTATCCTACTGCTTAAATGCATGTGTAAGTGGGCATACGACGACGTTGTTGGGAGGCGAACGCTATGCGTTGATCGACCCGGCCGTCAAATGTTGTGTACTTGCGAGGTGGTGTTATTTGCATGTAGCGTACCGCTTGTTATGAGGCTTGTGCTCTTTTCCGCCTCTTTCGTGAATTGATCTACCGAGTTTGGGGTACTCGGCGTCTATGATTGACCGAGTCTTGGATGCGAAATGTTATCGCATGTCGAATCGGAAAATGTATATTCCGAGAATCTGGCCAGGTTTAGACTAGGACCGTATTATTATCGTCGTGCTACCAGGAGGAAATTAGTCTACATATACGAAATGTAGCATCGTGTATGCGTTCATGGAAATGTGATCCCGTGGATGCCTTTTAATCATACTTGCCATGTACACGGTGCTAGTGCGTTTCATTTACCGTGAGAGATGTCGTCTTGGTGTCGTTGTTCTTGGATGCGTGATTTCATGATTTTATTCATGGTCATTGCATGACTTGGCATCGTCAATGTATTGGTACGTTTGAATGGATGATACTATGATGGATTTATTGTGATCATCGCATGACTTGGCATGGTTTGTTTGTCAAGTCTCAATCTTATCAAACTTATACTGCTAATGGTGAGATGTAAGCCCTAGTGAGCGTATTCGGTTGCCTAAGAGTGTCTTCCCCGAGTCTTTGTATCAGATGATGGATTCGGATTTGTATTCTATATGCTCTTATCATTATATATTGAATTGCCTATCTATTCTTATCGTATCTGACGAGCTTATTTTCGGGGTCGTTAATTCCGGAAACTAGCTATGCCAAATAACAATTTATAAAACCAAATCTAGACTCAAACTATCCTACGTAAAGGGTAGTAAGGGTAAGACAAGGATCGAACCCAAGAGAAGGCGGTGAATGCTAATAATCTAATCTAGACTCTTGCTAAAAACCGATTAAACAAATTAATAAATCTAACCACAAATTAAACACTAATTGAAACAAAGACTAGAATTACTTACAAACTATGATATTCACAATGGTAAACATGTAGATAACAAATAGGGAGAAAGTTTTTCATGAGAAAAGATTATCAATCCTAGAATCACCAATAACAACTAAATAATCAAAGATTCAAGTAAGGAAAAACAACTTAGTGCAATTATCCCAAGTTCCCCCACAATTAACAAAGTAAAGATCCCTCCTTTCCTCCCTTCTCTATTTATCTATTGCAAACTTCAAAGAATTAGCCACCATGAATTAAACCATCCATAAATGACCCAATACAACTAAACCCATACTTATTAAACCATAAGCATAAATAAAGATGCAAGCTTTAAGCACAAAACCAAAGAAGCATGCTTGATTCATGAACTAAAACATTAAACCATGTTCTAAATACATAATAACCCAAATTCCACTCAAAAGATTCTAACTTTTAAACCAAAGTTACAATCTTTCAAGTTGCATCAACAAATATCAAGACAAATCAACCAAATTCATCAAGACAATGCAATTTAATCAAACAAACAATTACTAAGATGATTGGTCTTAACAACAATTCATTCAATAATGAAAATCAAACAAAGGAAGATAAAATTAAATAGAGAAGGAAGGATTAAAAAGTCTTACAATGCTAAAAGGGAAGAACTTGTTCAAATTACACTTAGCAAAAGGAGATTAGCTACCCAAAGTCTTCATAATACAACCAATTTCTAAGGAAAAACCCATTACAAAAGCCAAACTTGAAGAACAAAAAGAGAGAAATGCTAAGGAAAATATGATGTTGTATGGTGAATGCCTCCTCCTTGTCTCTCTTCAGAAATCTTCTTTTATACCCTTGGTCCGCAAACCTAGGGGCCTTGAAATATGGGCTTCCAAAAGACAAGACGAGAAAATGAGAAAAACCCGTGCTGAGAGATGACGCAGGCTGCGTCCTACGACGCAGGCTGCGTCATGCTGACGCAGGCTGCGTCCTACGACGCAGGCTGCGTCGAACGCTGCCAGATTTTCTTCTTTGCTTTCCTTCTTGACTTTCGTTGACCCCATGGATATTGACCCCGCCTTGACTTCCATTGACCCATTGGGCTTTGTCTTCAAACCTTGGTGATTCATTGTTAGCCCACTTCAAGTTCCGGGTTTTTGGGTCTCGGGTTTTCGGGTTTGACTTTTATTGACTTTCGGGATTTGACTCTTAAATTTGACTTAAAATACTAAATACTAACACTATTACAAAAACTAAAATTAACATAAAACAAAGCTAATGACCCGTAAAAAGTAGAACGAAAGACTCTAAAAGTTACTACTAGACACGACATTATTTGACGTTGTCAAACACCCCCACACTTGGACTTTTACTCGTCCCGAGTAAAACTCGAGATTAGCATGAACGACACGAGCCCAACAAAGTGTGTGTGAAGGCATTGACCTCTCTTCCCTCACTACAACCTTCTTATACTCCCTCTTAAACAATCCACCTATGACAAAAACAAAACAAAAAGACTCAATTCTTGTGACACTCTTCTCTCACTCCCCCTCCTTATATCATCCCTCAAGACTAAAGACACGACATGCCACCTACTCCGACTCAAATCAACTCCTCCCTACTTATAGCTCCCAATAAGATAGTATGACCATCTTTGCCTTATCCCAAGGCATAGCGAGATGGTCTTTCTCAACAATCTTCACACAAATCCACTCCTTATATCACCCCCTTATTACTCCACTAATGCAAATCATGGTTACTTGGTTGGCCCCAAACTTCACAATTTGCACAACCAAGCGACCACCAACATAAATCCACCAATTTGGAACAAAGTTTTGTGACTCAAAAATAAAAATAAAAGGGTCCTAAACTAGCCTCCTTCCAATTTTCCTCCTTATCACTCCCTTCTTATTCCTCCAAAAATTCTCATCATAGGAAGAATTATGATCAATTTTTTTCATTTTTTCATTTTTTCATTTTTTTCTTGAAAATCCCTCATTTTGCCTAAGGTGCCCTTTCGGGTTTTCACCTTAGCTTTTCCTTTCCTCTCATTGGTGGCTCGCAACTCGATTCTTCATTTTGCCCGGAATGCCCTTTCGGGTTTTCATTCCGTCCTCGGCCACCTTCCCAATCTTGCCTAGGTGCCAACCCTTGTGGGTTTTCACCTAGCCGGGATTTTCAATTTTTTTCTTTTCTTTTTCTCTTTTTTTTTTTTTTTTTTTTCTTTTTCTTTTTCTTCAAAAATAAAGGCATAAAAAAAAAATTTACAATGCATCAAACAAAACAAACTAACTATGTACAATCTTCTCCCCCACACTTAGAATACACAATGTCCTCATTGTGGAGGAGAAGAAAAAAATGTTACCTCATCAATTTCCGAAAGGAGAAGATCCCGAGGCACCTCCTCGGTTTCTCCTCCTATCCCTTGCTTCTCTAATCCGTCTTCTTTGCTCCAGGCCTTCATCAAGGGTTGCTTGGGTGTAAGGAAAAGGGTAGCCCGGGTTTTGTTGCATGGACATCCCAAAGAGAGAGCTAGCCAATCCATAAACGTCCTCTTGCGCCACCGCATCTTCATAGGAGTCTTGAAGATAGGTGTGGTGGCGCTCATTTTGAGCGCTAAAGTGGTTCGTAGCTTGCTCTCTCCAAGCATTTTGGGTGGCCCACATATCATTTGGCTCTTTCCACCTTTGGTCTTGTTGTTCTCTCCAAAGGCGGGCTTCCTCTTGCCCGTCTAGCATCCTCTTCCATTCCTCATTTTAAGCCCTCTCGGCTTCCCCTCTCAATCTCTCCCTCTCCTCCACAACATTATGCCAATCATCCAAACTCTCAAGCCTACCTCCTTGTAATTGTTGCCAAGTGTTTGAGGCATCTACCCTCCCACTAATGTGTGCCAAGACGTCGTTGGTGCTAGCAAAATAGTTAGCAATTTGTTGTTGCCATGGCTCCACGGGTGTGCTAGAACGACCCTCCGCATCAAACATGGGGGTGTCGGTATCATGGTGGCTTGGGAAAGGTGATGGGAAATGAAATGGTGGTGGTTGTTGTTGTTGTTGTTGTTGTTGTTGTTCAAAATTGGTGGTGTGGGAAGGGCCTTGCTCAATTGCAAGGATCTCAATCTCCTCTCTCAAATGCTCACTTCCCTCACCACCCTCTCTCCTTGCCCTCCTTTGCCTCAAAGGCAGTTCTTCTACCTCCTCCTCTTCCGCACTACTTACCCCCAAACTTTCCTCCCTAGGACAAACAAAATCCCACGCCGCGGGTCCTCTAGGTAAAGGATTGTTTTGAGGTCTAGGCAACTTCATGTAGCTTAGCCCGTCACTTCCCAACCAAAACCCTTTTAAGGGTTGCTTCTTGCTAGCCTTAAACATGTGAACTTCTTCTAGCCCAAGATGGTTGTACCTCGTCAAACCCCTACATATGTTTACCGCTTGACCATTAGGAATGCCCCCCTAATAATGCCTTACCAAGAAAGAAATCACCCCCCCACAATGGATGCTTGCCCTTGCCGATTTTTGCCTATGCTTGATGCAAGCTCTCAAAAACAAATCGGCCCAATCCGGGATCCCTACCCCCTCCGGAAGCATAGTCCACAAACATAGCCGGATCTTCTCCGGCACTTTGGTGGGTTCTCCCGCGGAGTTGAAAATGGTGGTAAGGAACCTAGTAATTAGGCGGAGTACGGGGTCGGTGATGGCTGACAGTTTGGCATCCTTAGACGGGCCACGGTCATCGGCAATGTTTCCCCACATTTGGTGCATTTTGCCCCTTGGGCACCTAATGTCTACGGGTTGCTTGGTAATTTTTAGGATTTGACGGATTTCGGAAATTGTGGCATTATGCCAAGTTTGATTCAATCGGAAGCGGTAGGCTTTCTCCTCACCTTCGGGCACATCCAATTCCGACAAGGTGGCTAGAAACTCGTATGCAAAACTCCTATAGGTGTAATCCCAGGAGTTTGGCTCGAGATAAGCCTCTAGCCCTACTTTAGCTAGCATGTCCCTTGTCAGATTGAACATGCCTAAGGCATGGAGGGTGGTTGGGCAAAAGAATTTGGTTGCTACAAGAGGGTGAGTGGATATTTGATCCCAAATTTTCTTATATTGAGCTTGCATCCTCTCATAGCCCATAAACACCGCTTCAACCTCGGTGTCGGGCTCACTCACCGCGGCCCTCTTATTTTTTCCCTTGCCAAACAATTGAGAGATTTTTGGTGCCATTTCTGCAAAGATGTAACAAACAACACACTACAACAATAACAAGCAATCACTCGAAAGGTTTTTCGCTCAAGCACTTCAACAAACACTTGGTGTGCAACAATTTCTACACCTCAAAAAGCTAGTGTTTGTTGAATTTCTTTGCCTTACTCAGAAAACTTTATCCAATCCTAACTACACAATCAAGCAAGGGGAAAGGGGAACTCAACCTAAGACTAAAACTAGCCTAATTCGAGCAAAAACTGAAGATTGATGAAAAAGTCGAGTATGAGTTATACCTTTGTTTTTCCACAAGATTCAAGTGCCTTGATGATTAGAAGTAGGTAGGAATACGACAATTAGCCTTAAAAACCCAGCAAAAGACCCGAAAAACGAATTTTAGGGAAAAAAATTAGGGTTGTTTAAGACGGATTTTCTGAGTTTTAGGGTGAGTGAGACTGATTTTGGGGTTATTGAGTGTAGAATAGTGATTAGGATGAAGATTGGGATTGATTTTGATGAAGGTTTTGGAAGATTTGAGTGAGAAAGATGGATTTTTGAGGGATTGGGGGTTGTTTGGGTGTGTTTGTCGTGAAAAACAAAGAAGGGTTATGGGGTTTGTGTTTTATGAAGAACACGGGCAAAGGCTAAAGCATAAAACGAAATCTGCGCTCGACGCAGGCTGCGTCCTACGACGCAGGCTGCGTCGTCACGACGCAGGCTGCGTCGTCACGACGCAGGCTGCGTCCTACGACGCAGGCTGCGTCCTTCACTGCCGGATGGTTCTTGCTTTTTCACTTAGCAAAATTTTTGCTAAGTGATCCAAACACCTCCATACTTGCAAATTCACTTCAATGGTCCATAATAACCTCCAATATCTAAATTCCATCGATTCCCGAACTTTTTATCCGTGGCACGCATCCCGAGGCGGCCAAAAACTCGCAAAACTTCACAAAACCGTTAGTAACTTCAAAAAAATTTGTTTGATGCAATGTCTAACTAACTTAAAACAACTTAAATGCTAAGATTTAACAAAGAAACTTCAAAGAAATATTCACAAGGATAGAGTATGTACATGTTTTGCCGTTTATTTAGAGTCGATGGCTCGACTTAGCTATTTCAAGCTTTTCAACCTTGATAAATGGGGTCTTCAAGCAAGACCTCTTCTTCCCCCTCCCGGGTACATCCTTGGAAGTAGTGCTTGAGACGGTGGCCATTCACTTTGAGGAGCTTTCCATCCCCGGACCCCTCCACTTCAATTGCCCCATGGGTAAACACTTTCTTGACGGTGTAAGGTCCAAACCATCTTGACCTCAACTTGCCCGGAAAGAGCTTAAACCGGTTTTGGAACACAAGAACTTTATCACCTTCCTTGAAAACTCTACGGTTTATCATCCCATCATGCCATCTTCTTGTTTTCTCTTTGTAGATGGAAGAGTTTTCATAAGCATCTTGGCGAATTTCTTCAAGTTCTTGTAATTGAAGCTTCCGGTGCATACCGCTCTCATCTTGGTTTTGATTGAAAGATTTGATAGCCCAATAGGCTTTGTGCTCAACCTCCACGGGGAGGTGGCAAGCCTTGCCATAGATGAGACGGAATGGGGACATGCCAATGGGGGTTTTGAAAGCGGTCCTATATGCCCACAATGCATCAACTAGCCTCTTACTCCAATCCTTTCTATCCGGATTCACCGTCTTTTCAAGTATTCCTTTAATTTCACGGTTTGAGAGTTCGGCTTGCCCGTTTGTTTGTGGGTGATAGGCCGTGGAAATTTTATGATTCACCCCATATCGTTTGAGAAGGCCTCCAATCACTTTGTTGCAAAAATGGGTCCCCCTATCACTAATGATAGCCCTTGGAAAGCCAAACCGAGAGAATATGTTCTCTTGAATGAAAATGGCTACTACCTTGGCATCATCGGTGCGGGTAGGAATGGCTTCGACCCATTTTGATACATAGTCCACCGCCAAGAGGATGTATAGATAACCACCGGAATTTGGAAAAGGGCCCATAAAATCAATTCCCCACACATCAAAGATCTCACAATAAAGAAGAGGTTGTTGTGGCATCTCATTCCTCTTTGTCAAATTCCCCACCCTTTGACATCGGTCACAAGTTTTTACAAATTTGTGGGCATCTTTGAAAAGACTTGGCCAAAAGAAACCGCATTCAAGCACTTTTCTAGCGGTTCTTTGTGGCCCAAAATGCCCTCCACAAGCATAGTCATGACAATGATGTAGGATGGAAGGAATTTCACTCTCGGGCACACATCTTCTCACAAGTTGATCTTGGCAAAATTTCCACAAGTAAGGATCATCCCAAGTATAGTATTTGGCATCGGACTTGACCTTGCTCTTTTGATGAGAAGAGAAATGGCTTGGAAGCCGCTTTGTCACCAAATAGTTGACCATGGTAGCATACCATGGCTCTTCCAATTGTATAGCATAAAGTGACTCATGAGGGAGACCTCCTTCAACCTCCTCAAGAGGGCATGATGGTCTTCCTTCATGGTTTAGCCGGCTCAAATGATCCGCCACCACATTCTTCACCCCTTTCTTGTCTTTTATTTCCACATCAAACTCACTTAGAAGAAGAATCCATCTCAACAACCTTGGCTTTGCATCCTTCTTTGCCACAAGGTATCTAATGGCGGCATGATCGGTGTAGATGATCACCTTTGTGCCCAAGAGATAAGACCGGAATTTTTCTAGAGCATAAATCACACCAAGGAATTCCTTCTCCGTCGTGGAATAGTTCTTTTGAGCATCATTCAAGAGGGTAGAAGCATATTGGATCACATGGGGTCCCTTGTCACTCTTTTGACCCAAAACCACTCCCAATGCATAGTCACTTGCATCGGTCATGATTTCAAATGGAAGATCCCATCGTGGTGCTTGAATAATTGGTGCGGTGACCAATCTCTCCTTCAAGTCATTGAATGCTTTCCTACATTTGTCATCAAAAACAAATTCCGCTTCCTTGTGCAAAAGCTTGCATAAAGGGTTAGCAATCTTGGAAAAATCCTTAATAAATCTCCGGTAGAAACCGGCATGTCCTAGAAAAGACCTAATGTCTCGGGTGTTAGAGGGATAAGGTAAAGTTTTTATGATGTCAACCTTAGCCTTATCCACCTCAACCCCCCTTTCCGACACTACATGTCCCAAAACGATGCCACTAGTCACCATGAAATGACATTTTTCGGAATTTAAAATGAGATGGGACTCTTGGCATCGCTCTAAGACAAGAGCAAGGTGTTTTAGACATGCATCATAGGAGTCCCCATGGACGGTGAAATCGTCCATGAATACTTCTATGATTCGTTCTACATAGTCGGAGAAAATACTCAACATGCACCGTTGAAAAGTTCCCGGAGCATTGCACAAACCAAAGGGCATACGACGATAGGCAAATGTACCAAATGGGCATGTGAATGTGGTCTTGACTTGGTCCTCGGGTGCGATTGGGATTTGAAAATACCCCGAGTAACCGTCAAGGAAACAATAGAAAGCTTTCCCCGCTAATCTTTCTAACATTTGATCAATAAATGGTAGCGGGAAATGGTCTTTCAATGTTACCGCATTCAAGCGGCGGTAGTCAATACACACTCTCCAACCGGTTTGGGGTCGGGTGGAGACCAAGTCTCCTTGTGCATTCTTGACTACCGTCACTCCTCCCTTTTTGGGTACGACTTGAGTTGGGCTAACCCAACGAGAGTCGGAAATAGGGAAAATGATACCCATTTGCAATAGCTTAATTACCTCTTCTTGCACTACCTCCGCCATGGGTGGATTGAGCCTCCTTTGGGGTTGTCGGACCGGTTTGGCATCCACTTCAAGTCGTATCTTGTGCATGCAAGTCACCGGGCTTATCCCTTTTAGGTCCGCTATGCTCCACCCAAATGTTTCCTTATGCTTTTCAAGTAGTGATACCAATTTGCCTTCTTGGTCCTCGGTGAGTGTGCTTGAAATGATAAGTGGTAGGGTGTTCTTGTCCCCTAGAAAGATGTACTTTAAATGGCTTGGGAGGGTCTTGAACTCGACCTTAGGAGGTTGGATAATGGAAGGGAGGGGCTTGTGGAGTGGAATACTCAAAGCAAACAACTCTGATAGCTTAACATATTTAAAACCCGTCAAAACAACAACAAAACAATCAAGTATCGACAAAAACCCAAAGAACCAACCATGGACCAATCCAGACCGGGTCTGAACCGGCCTGGACCGGCCTGAACTGGGCTGAACCGCCTGGTTTGGGTCGGTTTTCCAGCCCCCCTAAACAGCCACCATACACGGCCCCAACAACAACCAACACCAAATTATTTCCAACATGTTTTAATTAACAAACAACCATATTTAACAATCAATTTAACTATCATTCATACAAAAATCATGGTTATAAATAAATCATCCAAAAATGTCAAGAACACTAAACATGTTAAAAATTCCATACAACATAATAATCATAACTTCTTATCATGTTACTACTAAAACCATAAATAACCATAACATGAACAAAATCAAAAGATATGTAACATTAATTCGTCGTGTAACTCGGAATCGTTACCTTAGCTAGCACAATCAATTAGCACCCAAAATAAGAACTAAAGAAAAACCCGTCTACTAATCTTCTTCTAATATATACGAGTCACCAAACTCGTCTTCAAAATCTTCCTCTATAAGAAATGACAAGAATAATATTGTTAGTATTAAAACTTGATTTTCCATAATTAAAGTGTTGAAAACGATTTTGTCGGAATTGAAAATAAACCGTACTTGAAGATGGAGAGCGAAGAGAAGATTCTAGAAATATAAGTTAGGACGGATTTGAATAAGAAATGAAGGTTTTATGACGATTTTGCTCAAGAACGACGAAGAAAGATGAAGAACGACGAAGAACGATGAAGAACGATTAAAGAAAGTATTGATTTGATCTTAAGTTGATTTATTGTAAAATGAAAAGTAGTTAGTGAGTAATGTTGGGTGATTGGGCCGTGTACATATAGAGGAAATATGGAGTCGGGTTTTGAAATTGTTGTTACGGAATTGACTCGGGTTTTATAATTAATTAAGGTAATTAATTAGATATAATTAGATATTAAGTTAATTAAACCAAATATCTAGATATTAAGTTATTGTAATGAAAAAGAAAGAAAATATCTAGTCCTATTAGAGGAGGAAGAGAGCCGTGTGAAATGGTGAGAAAACGGGTCTGATTTTGAGCGATTTGCGGAGTTTAAGTTAACGGATCGATAAAGTAACAAATATCTTAGATATTCGTATTAGTTTAATCGAAAGAATTAAAATATCTAAAGTGAGTGGAAAAAGATGACATGGGACGTGTGACTCATGCCAAAGTCGAGTTTCGGGTTTGTTTCGGGATTTAAGATGACTCGGGAATAGTTAAATGACGCTTGGGTTTAAACCGTAAAACCTTCTCTTAAATTCCGAATAAATTCAAAATAATTATATTAAATTATCATAAATTCAAATAAATCTTATAAAAATTAAATTAAATTTATTATTTTTCAAAAAAATTTCCGGTCTTTCAATACACAGTGATCGGGAAAAGTCAACGAAAGTCAAAGTTGACTTAAAACGGGATTCTCATGGAATCTCGCAGAAATTCCAAATACGAACTCGGAAATTCCAAATTCGACTGGAAACAATAAATTCTAAGTTAAAACTTAAATTTGCTGAAAAGTATCCGTAAAATATTTTCCCCAGAAAAATAGGGTACATTTCGGGTTGTTACAATCACCCCTCCTTTTAAAAAGTTTCGTCCTCGAAACTTAGAAGAAGGAATGTGACACATATGTAGGTCTATTTCAAAACTTTAAAAATTATATTTGTAATAAAAATACAGGGTCTTATCAATGGAACGGAAGGTTCTCGTCGGCCGTTAAGAACATCGACGTCCCAAGTCAAAGACTTTAAAAGATACTTTTTTCGCATCAATAAATGAGGAAACTAGTTATCAAACGTCTCCAATAACGGGTCTCAACACTCCTTGACGGTAAAATACTTGAAATCATAAAACATTTCCAAAAGCTTTTAGTTCAAAAATTTTTATAGTAAATGTAATAACTCTACTATCTATGCTTAAAATTCCTAACTAAAGCTTCTAATAATCTATCTATAAGAGATGATATTCGATAGAAGGAACTGAATATTCGAAAGAATAACTCGAATAGAAAGAAGGAAAGAAAGAAGGAGAGTTACCTCAAGCAAAGAGCTCGGGATATTTAGCTAACATTTTAGCTTCGGGTTCCCAAGTTTCTGATTCAACGTTTCCACAACGCCAAAGAATACGAACTAAGGGTACCACCTTGTTTCGGAGTTGTGTGTTAGCCCTTCTTTCAAGTATAGAATCGGCCTTT
>JAIUZE010007648.1:0-17068 GCA_022085475.1 Heliosperma pusillum | reverse complement strand
GCGCGTTGCGCGCAGAACCCCGATTTTGTGTAAATGTTGCTACTATAAATAATTTGGTTTTCTTATGGCGTACCATTTCTAATCATATTTTCGTAAACCGTTATTGCTTCAAGTAAGACATCTAAGTAGCGTTCAGAGATTATGTTAAATCGGCACATCCCGGTATGAAATAACCTAACCTTTTTCACATGTTACTTGAAGGCTTGAAGCAATAAGGGTTTAAGAAAATATGGCCCGGTAATAGTAAAAAACAAGTTCCCTTACTTAAATTTTAAGAAATTACCAACTATTAATCCATATTATTATTTTTCCTATGCTACTTGAAAATAAATTATCTTGACATACTCCCTCCTATTCTCAATAACCTTCCTCTTTCACTTTAACACAAAAATTAAGAAAACACACTACCCCGCAATATAATTAAATTTGGACCACACAAATATAATACCCCACCATACAATTAAATGTGGACGACATAAACACTTACGAAAAAAGGAAATAGGGAAAGTATTGTGAATAGACGAAAATAGAAATGGGGAATGTTATTGAGAATATGAGGGAATAGTTTTTTAATCATTACATGTGTTTAAAAAGTCACTTGCCTTTAAAAGTTTAGCGAGAAATGAAGCATACAATATACAAAATGGTGATGAAACTAAACCAATTTCAAAGATTTTTGAATGAGCTATCTTTAATATCATGTTTAAGATTAAATTCTCTTTTCCTCCCCTTTCTCACACTCCTCGTATTCCTTCTCCACCTCCTCTTCATCATCATTCATCATCTTTCTCCTTCACCTACACCTCATATTTTCCATCCCCTTTTTCTTGGCGTTGTCACCGCCTCTTTCTCATCCTCCTCCCCCTTTTAACCTCTTCCCCTGATTTCTTGTTCCTTCTCATTTCTCGTATTCCCTTTTATCGTTGCTTACCCCTTCTCTTCCTCATTCCAATTACTTTCCCACTACACGTTCTCCTTCTTCTTTCACATCCTCTTTCTCTCCTTCTCCTCCTCCCGCTATTTCCTTCTCTCATTCCCCTTCGCCATGATCGCTAAATCATCCAATTCTGCTCCTCTCTTCCCATTCCCGTCTCTCGTCACATCCTCCTCCTCTTTGTCCTCTTCACCTCCCCCTTGATTTATCTTTTCCTCATTATTTCCTTTCCTTTCCCTCCACCCTATGTTCTCCTCCACGATTGCCTTTTTCTCCTTCGTTTACTTTATTTATCTCATCCCCTCCCTCTTTATCTACTTATCTTTCTCATTCACTTATGCTTTTTTTTTCCATCCTTTTTCTATTTTCCTCGAATTAAACCCAAGAAATCACCTACTTACGAATCATATCATGTTTATTGCAAAATTTCTCCTAACCATCCTTCATATATATTTTTCCTTTCTCACTGATGCCATGACATACCATATATTATGTGTTTTGTCTCTTAACATGGTATATTTTTCGTTTCCATGTAGGTGAATCGGGAAAGCATTCGGGATCAACTACAAATACCCCATGGTCAAGTATATTAGTTACATTATAACTTCTTCTATCCAGCTATTTTGTTTAGCCTTCTTTTATTCTTAGTAAATGGTGTTTTAACGAAGATAAACAAATATTGGAACGGAGAAGTATAATATATGATTAATTCGTATGGTGTATATGTAATTTAAAACGTTCATATCATATACACAAAAAACCTTCCCCATTTAATTCCTTTTTCCTTCCCTTTCCCCAATTACCTCTCTCCCCCCTTTTGATGCCCCTTCCTCGTCTTCATCTTTTTTTTTTCTTCCCACACCTTATATTTCCCTTTTCTATTCCTTTTTGTATTGACTATTCCTCTTTCACAACTTCCCTCATCTCTCCCCAAACAATTTTTGTGCTCCTCACTTTCCGCTCTGGTGCCGCTTTCTCACTTTTCTCCTCTTTATAATATGGTCTTTTGTTCCGCTCCACTTTCTCCTTCATCTTTTCACATCCTCTTTCTCTTCTTTTCTTTATCCCCTTAATTCCTTCTATCTTCCCCCCTTCGCCGCCAGAACTTGCTCTTCCCATTTTCTCCTTTCTTCTTCTTTCTCCCTTTTCAATTCATCGTTATCGTTTATTTCCGACCTCCCCGTGTTGTTATTCCTCCTCGTTCTAGTCTTGCATTCGTATCCTCTCCTGGTTGTTGTTAGTTCCCTCATGCACTCTCCTCCTTCTACTAATGCTTATCCTCTTTTCATTACTGTTTTTATTCCGGTGTTTTGCCTCCCATCTCTGCCTCCTTGTCCTTCTCCACTTTCCCCTTCGCCTCCTCGTAATATTTATTTCCCCTTCTATTTCCCTACATCCTCATCCCAAATCTCTCTTCTCCTTCTCGTCCTCCTTCCCTTTCATTATCCCCTCCACTTCCTCTTCTTACCTTCCATATCTCCATCCTCCTCCTGTTTACCTCCTCCACAACTTTTTTCTCCTCTTATCAGTATTTCAGCTATTCCATGACATTAGTTCTTTGGTTGTGTTTCAAGGTAAATGCATTGTATTTTTGTTTGTAAATTTAAATGTTGTATAGTTGAACCGCAAATCTGCTAATTAGTTTAGAGTTACATGTCGAGCGAAGAGTTGAATTATAATGATTAATTTAGATACGCATGACACGCAACTTCTTTAGATTAAAAGTATCGTAAACTAATAGATATGAATGCATCCTCATGCTTTGTAATAAATTAACAGAACCTGTGTAATTATCTGCCTTTCTCATTTTACAATTGTTATTTTTCCTCGTTTTAATTTAAATCATTGATCTTAACATAGTTTAAAAGCACACATTGCACTGAAAACTATTCAGAAAGACAACTAAACAATGACAATTGATTGAGATTCAGACACTTTGCAAATACTCTGTTTCTGTTTGAATTGATTGTTAAAGAACAAGGATAGGACCTTAACCAAAGCACAAAGCCAATGATTGAGGGTTGAACTTTGATCCCAGCACACAGCTAAGGACCCAAGCTCACTTCCAAGCACAAAGCAAAGGAAGTTGTCTCAAGCACACAGCCAAGAGATGCAACAGAAACAAGGTTTCAGTTTTATGTTTTACTTCAAATCTGATTTGTATTTCATTAGGTGAAGGCCTTATATAGGCAGCAAGGATACACTCAGACGTTTAGGACACATCTAGGGCCACAAGGGCTTACAACATGAAACAAAATAACAGCTACAAACTTGCAGAATTCTGACATAAAGTAGATAAAGTAGAAAGTAGTTTCTAAAGAGACAATCTTCCTTAATTGTTTGATCAGGTGTGTCTTGGGTGAAGAGTGGACTTTCAAGCTTGGGTTTGTGAACCAAACTGAAGTAGGAAGGCTCCCAAAGATGTGCTGAAGGTACCTCACGCATTGTTTGTTCAAAAGGGGAAGGTTGACAGTGACATATTAACTACTACACCAAAGGCTGAATCTGGACAGTTTGAAGTTGTCCCTAAGCTAACTCTTTGTGTGTTTGTTTCTTGGAAGGGAAGTCCTGGGGAAAGTTGTAGAGGACCTTCCCAAGACATAGGTTTAGGGATTGGTTAGGCTTGTTTGATTGGCTAAAAGAGGAAGGTTTTGACAAAACAGCTAAACTGCTACATGTAAGGCTGTAACTGGACTGGTTCACTTGGGTTGTGCTACAGCTAAATTGCCTCCGGATGACTCTCATAACCCATCATATCTCAATTTAAAGCTATCGATGTTAGCTTTACCCTCCAATTGGAATCATTCAAAAATAATTCCTGGATCTTTAGTTATGAGCCTTTGAGTAAGTTCAGGTCAGAACTGAATGTACAGCAGTTTTCCTGTGCAGCAGCAGGAACTTCAAAAACTCATATCTCTTCGCTCAGGTCGATTAAAAATGCCCATGATGACTCAAATGAAAGATAAGAATGTTAACTTTCATATCCAAAAAGAATCAACCAAAACCATCCATCCAATATTGAGTTATTCAAGTTTTAGTGCTGACAGGTCATTTTAAGAAAAACAGATTAAGCTATATGACACCTAAACCCGGGCTAGGGATAGGACGGTCCCGGAAACCGCTTTGCACAACCAAGTGCAACCAAGACTCAACGAAACAACAACAAATTAAACTCGACACGAGTAGTTGTTCTTCTCATTTGAGGGGCTGTTTTGGAGGGCTTATTTTGTGGGTTTAATACAATGGGAGGTAGATGGATATGACTTATACTAGATCACATAGCATGTCTAAGTCTAGGAGTAGTTTCGCCCAAGAACACGAAGCATGGACTCAACTCCGCTCCAATGGCTCGAGCCTTGGAGGTTCTCTCGCACTAAGCAAAGATGATAAATGCCCAAGCACAAAGCAAAGGACACAAGGGTTTCAAAAACCTCATTTTTTTCATTTCATAATCTGATTTTTACAACAAGGAGGATAAGCCTTTAAATAGGCATTACAAAGTTCAACAAACTAAAACCTAGAACACAATCTAACCATTGATAATCAACTACTTTAATCTAATGGCTGAATTCAAAAGAGAAGTAGGACAAATGCAATAAAGGGACTGAATTCCTACTGTTTGAGACAAGAAATTGCTGTTGCCTTGTCTTCTTTCGTGGCTCAATTAAGCTCATTGCAGTAGTTATCAATAAAGAGGAGACAAGGTGAAGATAAGGACAAGTTGTCGCTTTCCATGGACCACTTTCTGTTTCAGCAGCTTTGGGTTGTATTCTTGTACACAAAAAGGTATCCTATTGTTGCCTCATGATGCTCACACAATTGGGGATCAATTAAGGTCCAAGTCCTATACTTTGGTGTGCAATTTCAGGCGTGCCAAATGTGCAGGAGTTCCTCATTGCACACAAGCAGTAACAAGACCTTAGAATAGCATTCAGGAATCAGTCATATCTTGCAGGTTACAAAACTCTTTGCACAAGATGAATTATAATGCTCATGATAGCTCATATCAAAGATATGAATGTAAGGTTTCACCTCAAGAAAGAATCAACCCCAAATGATGCGTTGAACTCTAGATATTGACTTTTGAGTGACAACAGGTCATTGATGAAAACTGTTGTAACAGTTCAGCAACTACACACAACTTTCAGGCTTCATAACTTTTGCCTCCGGATGACTCTCATAACCCATCATATCTCAATTTAAAGCTATCGATGTTAGCTTTACCCTCCAATTGGAATCATTCAAAAATAATTCCTGGATCTTTAGTTATGAGCCTTTGAGTAAGTTCAGGTCAGAACTGAATGTACAGCAGTTTTCCTGTGCAGCAGCAGGAACTTCAAAAACTCATATCTCTTCGCTCAGGTCGATTAAAAATGCCCATGATGACTCAAATGAAAGATAAGAATGTTTTGAGGGGTGTTCTTGACGTTTTCTGAGGAAGGTTTCCTGGACAAAAAGGTAGTAGACCCTCCCTAGTACCATGCCCCATAGTTGGTTTGGAGTCCCTAAGCTTGGAAGTTGCCCTGAGACCCTCCCCAAGGCACTGCTGCTGGCTGAGTTTCCAAAGGTTTTGTTGGCTTGTTTTGTGAGTCTGTTTTGTGGCTTGTTTGGTCTTGGCTCGTGTCATGGCTACCACTGGCTCGTGTCTTTGTGTGGTGGCTTGGGCCTGGGCTATACAAAGCATTAAGATAGCTTTTGACATAAGGTAGGTTTGGCATTGAATCCTGGTTAGGCTGATCATAGGTTGATTGGCCTTGTCTTTGAGCATGGCATTGAACTCCTGTTGCAACCCCTCCTTCTTGAAAAAGATTTGCCCTCAAATCCTCTTCATCCTCAGAGTCTTCTTGATAATGACTTAGGTCTCCCACATTGAATGTCCCATGTACCCCATAATCCCCTGGTAAATCTATCTTGTAAGCATTAGGTCCTACCCTTTCAAGCACTTCAAAAGGACCATCAGCTCTTGGCATGAGTTTGTTTTTCCTCTTCTCTGGGAATCTTTCTTTCCTTAAGTGCAGCCACACCATGTCTCCTGCCTTGAACTCTCTAGCTTTCTTTGGACCTTTGGCTCTTGACTTATACATTTCATTTGTTCTCTCAATCTGTTTCTTGACTTGACTGTGAATCTGCATCATCTGTTGTACTCTTTCTTTGGCATCATAGTTGACTTCTTTCCTTATCACTGGTGCTAGGTCTGTAGGCATTAGAGGATTAGCACCATAAACAACTTCAAAAGGGGTCTTACCTGTGCTGTGTGAGGGAGCTCTATTGAATGCAAACTCAGCTTGTGACAGTTTGATATCCCAATCCTTTAATGACTTAGCAATGATACATCTCAAGATTCTTCCTAGAGTTTTGTTAGTAACCTCTGTCTGCCCATCTGTTTGGGGATGGTATGCTGTGCTGAAGAGTAACCTTGAACCTAGGAGCCTCCAGAGTGACCTCCAAAAGTGGCTCATAAACTTAGTATCCCTATCAGACACAATGCTTCTTGGTACCCCATGCAACTTTACTATTTCCTTGAAGTAGAGTTCTGCTACCCCCATGGCATCTTCTGTCTTCTTACAAGCAACAAAATGGGCCATTTTGCTGAACCTATCCACTACCACCATTACTGAGTCTTTGCCCCTTTGTGTCCTAGGCAATGCCACTATGAAATCCATACTGATGTCCTCCCAAGGTTTGTTTGGTACAGGTAGTGGGGTGTAGGGACCTGCATGGAACTGTGACTTGGCTAGTTGACAGGGTTTGCACCTTTTAATAGTGTCCTGCACATCACCTAGCATCTTGGGCCAATAGAACTGCTCATGCAATATCTCATAGGTCTTTTGTACCCCAAAGTGCCCTGCAAGTCCATTGCAATGGACCTCCTTGACTAGTAATCCTCTGTAAGGACCTCTAGGTATGCATAGTTTGTTTCCTTGGAAGAGGAATCCATTCTGTGTCAAGTACTTGCTCCCCTTCTTGAGTTTTCCTTCTGCATACACTTCCCATTCCTCCTTGAAGTCTGGATCTTCCATGTAGAGTTCCTTCATGAATTCAAAGCCTAGGACCCTTTGCTCCATGAATGACAACATCACAGATCTCCTAGAAAGAGCATCAGCTACTACATTGTTCTTGCCTTCTATGTACTTGCTTGAAAAGGAGAAAGATTGCAGGAATTCTACCCACTTGGCATGCCTGGGGTTGAGTTTGTGTTGACCATTGATGAACTTTAAAGCCTCATGGTCTGAATGTAGCACAAAAGGCTTAGGTTTTAGGTAATGCCCCCAATGATTCAGAGCTCTCACTATGGCATAAAACTCTTTGTCATAGGTAGAGTAATTCAACCTTGCTCCACTTAGCTTCTCACTGAAATAGGCTATGGGCCTCTTCTCTTGAACCAGTACTGCCCCAACTCCTAACCCACTTGCATCACATTCTACTTCAAACAGTTTGTTAAAGTCAGGTAAGCCTAGTATAGGGGATCTACACAACAGATCCTTAATGGTTTTGAAGGACTTCTCTGCCTTTTCTCCCCAAGTAAACTCTCCTTTCTTCATGCATTCTGTGATAGGAGCCATGATAGAACTGAACCCCTGAATGAACCTTCTATAGAAGGATGCCAACCCATGGAAACTCCTGACCTCTGTCACTGTCTTAGGTGTGGGCCAATCCCTGATTGCCTTAACCTTCTCAGGATCAACAGCTACCCCATCCTTTGATATGATGAACCCAAGGAAATGAACCTCAGGCTGCATGAAAGTGCACTTCTCTAGCTTACCATATAGCTTATTCTTCCTGAGAACCTCACAAAGCAAGTTCAGATGTTGTAGGTGTTCCTTCTTGCTTGAACTGTAGACTAGAATGTCATCAAAGTATACCACAATGAAATTTCCCAAGTAAGGCCTTAAGACTTCTGTCATGAGCCTCATGAAGGTGCTAGGGGCATTGGAGAGCCCAAATGGCATCACTAACCATTCATACAGCCCATGCTTGGTCTTGAAAGCAGTCTTCCACTCATCTCCAGCTCTTATCCTTACTTGATGATACCCTTGCCTTAGATCAATCTTAGTGAACACTTGAGCCCCACTGAGTTCATCCAGAATGTCATTGAGTCTAGGTATAGGGAACCTATACTTAATGGTGATATTGTTAATTGCTCTGCTATCTATACACATCCTCCAAGTTCCATCCTTCTTAGGCACTAGCAGTGCTGGTACAGCACAAGGACTAAGAGACTCCCTGACATACCCTTTGCTAAGCAATTCTCCCACCTGAGATTGCAGCTCTTGTGTTGCCCTGGGGTCACTTCTATAGGCTGGCTTGTTTGGAAGGACAGCCCCAGGTACTAGATCAATGTGGTGCTCAATTCCCCTTAGTGGGGGTAATCCACTAGGTAGTTCAGCAGGGAAAACATCCTCATAGGTTTTCAGCAAGGCTTGCACTTCCTTAGGCACTTGGTTAGACCCTTCCCCTACCTCCTTGGTGAGGAGGACATAGACTGGCCTAAGATCATTTAACTCTTGCTCCATCTCTGCTTCACTTAACAGCAGAACTTCCTTAGCAGCTTCAGTTAAGAGTGGAGGGTTCCCTTTCAGGATAGGGGGTAAAGGAGCTAAGATGATTTTCTTCTTCCCAAACCTAAAAGAGTAAGTATTGTCCCTTCCCTGATGGACAGCATCCCTATCAAACTCCCAGGGCCTCCCTAATAGAAGGTGACAAGCATCCATAGGCAATACATCACACAAGGCCTCATCAGCATATCCTTTCCCAATAGAAAATGGAACAACACATTGTTGATCTACTCTAACTTCAGCCCCCTTGTTCAGCCACCTAAGCTTGTAAGGTTGAGGGTGGTCTTTGGTGGGCAATGTTAGTTTATCCACCATTGTCTTAGAGGCTACATTGGTGCAACTCCCTCCATCCACAATCAGATTACACACCCTCCCTTTTATGGTGCACCTAGTTCTAAAGATCTGGTGTCTTTGATCTTCTTCTAAGGGTTGGGGTTGTGTGTGCATCACCCTCCAAGTCACCAGACTTAACCCAGCATCAGGTTCTATCAACTCCTCACTAGCCTCTATCTCAGGCTCTTCCATCTCCTCATCACAGACCAACACCTCATCATCCCCCCAATGGATTACCTCTAGAGTGCTCAGAGCTCTTTTAGATGGACATTCTCTAGCAAAATGTCCATATCCTTGACATTGAAAACACTTTTTGAGGGGGGTAGTCTTCCTTTGGCCTGCCTCAACAACCTTGCTTTTATCAGGGTTAAAAGGAGTCTTAGTAGGAGCCACAGGTTCTCCCATCTTAATTCCTACAAAAGGTTTGTAGTTAGGTGTTCTAGCAGGAGTTTTAGAGACACTGGCTTTCCCTTTCCCCAACTTTTCTACTCTTAAGGACAGGTTGACAGCTTCCTCAAAGGAGTATATGTTTTGCAGCCTAACTTTACTAGCTATCCTCTCATCCAAGCCTTCTAAAAACCTTGCTATCTTTTGCTCAGATTTCTCAACAACCTCACATTGCAATGTAAGTTGTTCAAAGTCTCTTAAATAAGATTCTACAGGTTTTTGTTCTTGTTTAAGGTGAGTGAGCTTAATGAACATGTCCTGAGTGTAGTCCCTAGAGACAAACATAGCTCTCATTTTCTTTTTCAGTTTGAGCCATGACTTAACAGGTTCTTTCCCTTCCCTAACCCTCAAGGTTTTCATGTTTTCATACCACAGTGAGGCATAGCCTTTTAGTTTCATGATAGCAACCTTAAAAGCCTTTCTATCAGTGTATCCTTTAAACTCAAAGACTCTTTCTACAGACCTTAGCCAATCTAAGAAATCATCAGGGTTCAAGCTACCTAGAAAGTCAGGAATCTCTACCTTGATATCTTTGTCTTGGTGTCTGAGAAGACTGTGATCTGAGCCATCTGAATCTGACATTTCAAACTGATCTACAGGTTGTCTCCTCCTTACTCCACCTTGTGGGAAAGGTGCTCCTCTTCCTCGACCTCTGCCTCCCCTTGTATCATTGTTCTGTTGGCCCTCAAGGAGTTCATTGACAGATCTAGAGACCTCCATTACAGTTCTGGCAAGATCTTGAACTGTGTTTTCAAGACCTGTGATTCTCTCTTCACTCATGGTTGTATTTTGTGTTTTTAATGTAGTTAGGTAGATGAACTCACAAACCAAAGCTCTGATAACCAATTTGCACTGAAACTATTCAGAAAGACAACTAAACAATGACAATTTGATTGAGATTCAGACACTTTGCAAATACTCTGTTTCTGTTTGAATTGATTGTTAAAGAACAAGGATAGGACCTTAACCAAAGCACAAAGCCAATGATTGAGGGTTGAACTTTGATCCCAGCACACAGCTAAGGACCCAAGCTCACTTCCAAGCACAAAGCAAAGGAAGTTGTCTCAAGCACACAGCCAAGAGATGCAACAGAAACAAGGTTTCAGTTTTATGTTTTTACTTCAAATCTGATTTGTATTTCATTAGGTGAAGGCCTTATATAGGCAGCAAGGATACACTCAGACGTTTAGGACACATCTAGGGCCACAAGGGCTTACAACATGAAACAAAATAACAGCTACAAACTTGCAGAATTCTGACATAAAGTAGATAAAGTAGAAAGTAGTTTCTAAAGAGACAATCTTCCTTAATTGTTTGATCAGGTGTGTCTTGGGTGAAGAGTGGACTTTCAAGCTTGGGTTTGTGAACCAAACTGAAGTAGGAAGGCTCCCAAAGATGTGCTGAAGGTACCTCACGCATTGTTTGTTCAAAAGGGGAAGGTTGACAGTGACATATTAACTACTACACCAAAGGCTGAAATCTGGACAGTTTGAAGTTGTCCCTAAGCTAACTCTTTGTGTGTTTGTTTCTTGGAAGGGAAGTCCTGGGGAAAGTTGTAGAGGACCTTCCCAAGACATAGGTTTAGGGATTGGTTAGGCTTGTTTGATTGGCTAAAAGAGGAAGGTTTGACAAAACAGCTAAACTGCTACATGTAAGGCTGTAACTGGACTGGTTCACTTGGGTTGTGTTTTGAGGGGTGTTCTTGACGTTTTCTGAGGAAGGTTTCCTAGACAAAAAGGTAGTAGACCCTCCCTAGTACCATGCCCCATAGTTGTTTGGAGTCCCTAAGCTTGGAAGTTGCCCTGAGACCCTCCCCAAGGCACTGCTGCTGGCTGAGTTTCCAAAGGTTTTGTTGGCTTGTTTTGTGAGTCTGTTTTGTGGCTTGTTTGGTCTTGGCTTGTGTCATGGCTACCACTGGCTCGTGTCTTTGTGTGGTGGCTTGGGCCTGGGCTATACAAAGTATTAAGATAGCTTTTGACATAGGGTAGGTTTGGCATTGAATCCTGGTTAGGCTGATCATAGGTTGATTGGCCTTGTCTTTGAGCATGGCATTAAACTCCTGTTGCACATAACTACCACCACACTTTGAACCACCAGCTACCACCAAGCCCAGCTAAAACCTTAGCCACCTAGGTCCAAAAAAGTCCTAGGGAACCAGTTCCAAAACACAACACAACTACCCTAAAAATCCAAATCAAAACAGCCTACCCAAAGCATAAAGCATAAAGCATAAAGCAGTCTTTCCATTTCTAGCTAAAAACTGAAAGACTATCTCCAAAAGTCTTTCCTTGTCTTCCCTACTATTAGAACTACTACAGAAGAAGGTCAATGAGCATTAATGAGCTTCGTCCACAAGCTTCAAGCCAACACCAAGCAACAAACACAACCTGGAGCATGTCACTGTCATATGTCTGCATTTGTCTGTTTTCAGTTTTCTTTTGTATTATCAAATCTGAATTGTAGCCAGTAACTTGTCACGATTATGTAGATTAATCCTGGCCCTTAGATGATATTCTAGGGTTGTATTAGATCAAGCATTGAGGCCTATATAAGGACCCATGCTCTTTTGTATAAGGAGTTGATTATTGAATGAAAAAAACTTGAGCATTGTTCTCATTTCCAAAATCTTTCCAACTTGTGCTTTGCCTTAGTTGAAAGTCAGGCCTGATAACATCCTGTGCTAGGCTGTGGTTGTTGATCTAAGTCTGTGGCAAGTTAGATATCCCTGTGCTTAGACTGTGGGATGTTTGCTTGTTGTTTAGTTCAAGTCTGCTTACCTGTGCTTGGCTGTGGTAAGGAGTCTTAGCTAGTCTAGTTTGTTGTTTGATTCCCTATGTTGAGCTGTGGGAGTTGAGTGACATCCATATCTAGTGCTAGATAGGAGTCAAGGGTCCAATTCCTAACACACCCCTATAATATCGCTGCAATTACCACAATATTTAGCTCTGCTAAAGAATTGCAATGAACAAAGTTCAGGTTTATATTAAATCAAGTCTGCTATCTTAGGTTACAATGCAGGCCTTATATAGACAATTACAACAGATCTGGACCCTTGAAAACAATGATATCTAAGGGCTTGAAAATCCTTACAACTGCTGAAAAACAAAATACAAAGTCAGCTAATGAAGACAAGCCAAAACAGACTGCAACAACACAGAAAAGAAGACTGAAAAAGCATGTTTGTCCCTTTCTCGAAATAGTAATGTTGCTCAATGTCTTGGGAAGTCTGTGCTTGGCTTGGTTCTGCTATGCCTGGACCTGACAGTGGCTTCACATACGACCTTCCTAACATACTAACTGCACCGATGCTGATCATATACAAAAATAAGGAGCCTTGGACAAAATTGTTGGGCTTGGTACTAGCTGACTCCTCAATATGACCTTCACTATTCTAGGCTGTTTTAGGTGGACTTTTAGAACTTATCTTGAAGCAGGAGCTAGGGGAGCATCAAGCCTTGATAGCCAAGCATCAGTCCAAGACAACCATATGCAAGTTCAGACTAGCCATGATCAAGCAGTGACAAACCCTGACCAAGCAACAACAGCCACAAAGACAGGCCATGACACAGCAACAAGGACAAGCCAAGACCAAGCAGCAACAGCAACAGCCCACACAACAGCTAGGACAACAAGGTTCAAAGTCAGCCAGAATCAGAAAAGAACCACAGTGACCAGCATCAGTTCAAGACCAGATATCTTACAACAATTGTCCAAGCAAGGGCTCCAACTTCTTTTCCCATCAGGTTGAGGTCCTTAGCTACAAAAAAATCCCGTATACGTTCTCCTAATTGTCCTTGGAAGATCATGAAAAACAGCCCACAAGTAGCCAGTAATCCTGAAGAAGCCAGACAGGTTTCAAGACCATTAAGTGTTCAAAGGCATCTTACTTTTGTGTGAGCCCTAGTAGTATTAATAAGGTCGTTAGGAAGACCATAGAAGTCCCTCTCAATGTCCCTTTTAAAGCACCAGACAGCCAAGACAAGCCCCAAGAGAAAACTGCTCACATTGCCATTTCAGGAAAGAGAGAAGCTTGCCTTTCAGTTGCTTTTTTTCTGTTGGAGTTGCAGTCTGTTTTGCTCGTCTTATTAGTAGACTTTTGTATCTGTTTTGTTGTCCTTGTAAGGCTCATTTCAATCCCTTAGATGTAGCTTTATATTGTGTGGTAGAGATCTTTTGTAATGCTCTATATAAAGAGCCTTTTGATGTAATAGAACTCAGAATGCTTGAATGAAAAAACCAGAGTTCTTACTCTATCATTTGTTAACCTGTGCCAGTCTTGGTTAGCTTAAAAACCTCAACAAACTTGTGCTAGTCTTAGTTTGTGGGCCTAAGCTTGAGTCATTCCCTTGTGCTAGTCTATTGGAAAGATTCCAAGTAGGAGCGACATTTCCAAATACAAATGTCATGTATCCACTGGAAGTATTCAAGGAAGTTTATCATTACGGATTACACAAAGGAAATGGAGTACATTACATTATATGATGATGCATATGAAAGTAGCTTGAATTCGACAGTATTGGAGGGACTAAAAGTAGTTCCTTTAGGCTAAGGGGCCTAAGTCTGGATTCAGACTTAGACACGGTGTGTAGGCTCCCTTGCAACGAGAGTGAAACAATCGCTCCTTTTGCTCCTCCTCAACGTGGGCAGCCTCGGTGTGTAGGCTCCGAATCACCAACACCTCCTTCTCTTCATCACTATAAGGATCCATAATATGTACTTCTTCATCACTATCATCCTCTTCTTGTGAAACTGAACTCGGTTCAAGGGCTGGAAATACAAAATTAGGAATAAAGTCACTCAACTCAGTAATCGTTAGAGCTCGCTTTTGTGGACACTCATTGGCAATGTGCCCGTATCCTTGGCATTTGAAACACCGTCTCAACCTCACATCCTTGGTCTCAACTATTGGCCCCTTGCCTTTGTCTTTCGGATCCTCCTTCCGTGTCTCCTTGTTGCTCGGTATTGTGACTGTATGTTTCGAATAAGCACTCGAACCCTTTGCATAGTCACGGCCAGATGCCCTCCTGCCCTTGTCTTTCTTTTCGAATTTAAGAGCCAATCGACAAACATCGTCAAAGCCCTCATAGTTCTGGATTTCTACTCGTTGTTGAAGAGTAGGATTGAGGCCTCGTATGAAACGGGCTGTCCTTAATTCCTCTTTCTCCTCCAAGTCACAAACTATGCTCAACTTTTCGAACTCCTTCACATATTCAGCTACACTCGAACCTTCTTGAACTAAAGATGTCAGTTTTAGGTACTGATCTTGCTCATAGTCTCTAGGAAGAAACCTCTTCATAAGATGCTTCTTTAATTTCTCCCAAATTTCAATCTTGCTTTTCTTGTCTCGCTTCTTTAGTTTCTTCAAGTTATCGTACCATAAGGAAGCGTATTTGGTTAATTTAAGAGTAGCAATCTTGAACTTCTTATGTTCGTCGTAGTCTTTATACTCGAAAATCCTTTCTACTTGACGAACCCAATCTAGAAACTTTTCAGCATCTAGATCCCCATTAAACTCAGGTATGTCGAGCTTAAAACCTCCATCATCGTCATTCTTGCTCTTTCTATTGTTCCTTGGGCAGTCCTCCTCCTCGGAGTCACCCTCAAGACTGACCACATTCCCGTCTTTCTTCTTTTGCTTATCAAGAGATGCAGCTACTATGCTCTTCAACACGTAGGAAATCTGCCCAATCTCCGCTTTAAGTCCATTCACATCTTTCATCCATGGCTTTGATGTATCCTCACTGCTCCCGGATTCATAATCCATGGCTATGACTTCCCAAGACTGATTTATTATAGAATAAATCGAAAACCTTGCTCTGATACCACTTGATGTAGAACTTAGTCGATTTATACTGAACAGTTCAACGGACTGTTCGTTCTAGTACTGTAATGACAAGTTTTATATTGCAACGAAATTATACTGTTTTGTTGTAGTATTTTTGTAATAATAAGAACTGAAATTAAAGATACAAATGGGTGAATCTCGCTCTCCGCCTCGCAAGGTACGAGCTTGAAACACTCGAAGGCAACCTCGCAAGGCTGTCTTATTTCTTTGGTCTCACAAAAACAAAGAAGCAAGCTCACAATAATGTAAACTCTCAGATTTTTGGATTCATAAACTAATTTGTTTACATGGGTTGCTTTGGTTTATATAGACCAAAGCACATACAAAAGCATCTACTTTATCTTACACAATCTGAAACATTAAGGTCTAAACATAAGCCTAGGTACTAGACAATCCTCCTAGCTCTTGATTTATTAATAAAAGAGTTGGACCAGCTGCATTTTCCGAGATAGCACAAAAAGGGAGGAATCAAAAGAGCCTTTAAGTCCAATAGAGCTTGTTTTGCCAAAAGGGGAAGATTGAAAGATGTGTGAGCTGATAAACTAGGCTTGAACGACTCTCAAGACACCTACACGGACAACAAAGCAATAGCAACATGACCATTAGCTGCTTCCCCAATGTCCCATTTCAACATCGTCACAAAACTCGAGCCAAACTTGAAACCACTTACGATGTGAGCTACGTTATGGCTAATGAGGACCTCCTTTTCATTGTCGAGTAATGCTCCTGCATCATTCTCCCCTTCTTTTTGAGAAATTTGCCTCAAATTGTCGTCATCCAGATACGGGGATAGGTCTCCCATGTTGAATGTAGCACTCACGCCCCCATATTCACTTGGTAACTCGACTTTGTAAGCATTTGGACCGTAGCATTCCAATACTTTAAACGGACCATCTGCTCTTGGCATAAGCTTATTCTTCCTCGTAGAAGGAAATCGTTCCTTCCTCAAATGTAGCCATACGAGATCTTCTACTTTGAACACGGGCTGCTTGCGATGTTTGTTTGCTTTCTCCTTATACTTTGCATTTGCCTTCTCAATTTGAGCTCGAACTTGCTCACAAGTACGAAGAAATGTAGTTTGCCTTTTTTTTTTGCTTCGAAACTCATGAGATCTTTCTTTGGAATCGGAACCAAGTCAATTGGCAGAAATGGATTGACTCCATACACAATTTCGAATAGAGCTCGACCAGTAGTAACAGATGGAGTTCGATTGTAAGCAAACTCGGCATGTGCAAGTTTAACATCCAAATCCTTCGTGGTCTTGCTAACTAGTCCCCTTAACAAACTTCCAAGGGTGCGATTTGTTACTTCGGTCTGCCCATCGGTTTGAGGATGGTGGGAAGTACTAAATAGCAGTTTCGTCCCAATCAAACGCCATAAGGTCTTCCAAAAATAACTAAGGAACTTCACATCTCGATCCGATACAATGGTAAGAGGTATCCCATGTAAACGAACCACTTCCTTATAGTACAAATCAGAAACATTCGTGGCATCATCGGTCTTGTGACAAGGAATGAAATGAGCCATCTTTGAAAACCGATCAACAACAACCATTATCGAGTCTTTACCACGCTGAGTTCTTGGTAACCCGAGTATAAAATCCATACTCACTTCGCTCCAAGGCTGTTTCGGGACTGGTAATGGCGTATACAGCCCCTTAGAAAATGAACTCTTCTCCTTTTGACACACAACACACTTGGCCACGATTTCTTGAACATCTTTAATCATTTTTGGCCAATAAAAATGCTCACTTACAATTGCGTAAGTCTTGTTAGAACCGAAATGACCAGCTATCGCTCCTCCATGAGCTTCACGAATTAGCAGCTCTTGAATCGAACTTTGGGGAATGCAAAGTCGATTTCCCTTGAATAAAAACCCATCTTGCAAGGTATAAACTCCAGTAGGCTCAATTATTTCTTTAGCAAATGATGGATCAGACTTGTACAGCTCCTT
>JAIUZE010007647.1:0-50915 GCA_022085475.1 Heliosperma pusillum | reverse complement strand
CAAGAAAAGTTTATGACGACTTAAAAGTCAAGAAAAAATAAATGACGACTTTAAAAAAGTCAAGGAAAGTCAAAGACGACTTAAAAGTCAAGAAAAGTCAAAGATGACTAAAAACAGTCTTTTCATGAAATCTCTCAGAAATTCCAAATACGAACGCGGAATTTCAAAATAAGACTCGGAACAAAAATTTCTATTTTAAAAACTTAAGTTCTACTGAAAAGTGGTAGTAAATATTTAACTAGAAAATAGGGTATATTTAGGCGGTTGTTACAAAATAATGTAAGCTTAAACGAATTAAATGTTAATTCGTAATTAAATATCAACTGTTATATTTAATTAGCAAATTATAAATATACGATATTTATAGTTGACGTATATATTATACAATATTGTCGTAATAAATGATGTCAGACCGGTATTAATAAATCGACTACAAAATGTGGTATGGACTTATTAATATGTGACAACATAAATGACAATAATAATACATACACATATTATACATTAAATAAATAAATAAAGGAAGACTCCTATCTGGACTCCACTTCCTAAAACAAGTAGAAGAAGAAGAGGGAAGACTCCTCCTTCTACACTACTACTATTTTGCAATAGAGAAAAAAAGAGTTGTATATAAACTCTTCTTCTCTACATGATCATCATACAATTACTTTCACAAAATTAGAAGTAATTTTTGTTCATTCGAGCACAAGAAAAGGCATTTCTCAGAACATCTTGGGTGCAACGATTAGGAGAATATCGATCACGATATTTGTTCTTAGGCCATATTGCTAGGACCAAAGGTTGATTCTAATCTTTATGCTTTTCGTTTATGACTCGTATTTCATATATTATAATTTCGTTATAATCCTTAAATTTCATGTATGAAATATACCGATATTTCCCACAAGTGATATCAGAGCCTAGGCTACGAAATTATTTTATATAATTTTTCATAAACGATGATATATATTAAATTAAAATTTTCAGAAAATTTTTTAATATATTTCGGTTGATTTTTTTTTCCAGCTGATTTTTTTCGGCTGATTTTTTTATTTTTGTTTTTTGTTTTCATTTGATTTATTGATATTGTTGTTTTAATATGTTAAGATTACAATATGATAAATTTTTAGATGTTTTAATTTAATAAGTATTAAATTAAAATGTAAATGGAAATTGTTTTGAATGTTAATGAACATTTGTTTGTGCCATATATTTTCGGTATACATGATGACAAATTGTTTGTTTTGCATCATGATTCATTAATTTTAATGATGTTCAAATCAATTATGATTAGTTGAATATTAAGATAATCGATTTAATCATGATTTAGATATTCATTTTTATTTGTTAAATTGAATCATCTAGTTTGAATCAATGTTTAATAATGATTGAATGTTGATAATAGTACCGATCTTGTAATATTAGCAACATCAAATTATATGTTTAATTTGCAAAAAAAAAAAAAAACAGGCCGTAGCTGTTGAAAAAAAAAATTCGGTTTTTTTTTATTTTTTTTAAATTGGCCGAATATTTTTTGTTTATGCATTATATTGATAATGTATGATTGTTGTTGTGAAAAAGTTCACAATTATTGGATACCCAATTATTTTAAAACGGTTTAAAATAATGTTGGATTAATTCATATTATACGATAATATGAATTAAAATTGGATTATGTTTGATTGAAATTATTGTGAGTAATTAAGGAATTGTCACATAATTTTGATCATTTTAAATTAGGTTGTTTGGATAAATTACTCTACATAATTAAGGAATGATGTCTTGAATGACTAATTTAATGTTGATGCATTTTATTTTGTTGAATGATTTGTTGAATGGTTTACTTACGTATTTTTGCAATTGGTTGTAATTTGTAATAACTAGTGTGGCCTTAGTTGATTATGTTTTCGTAATGATGGAAACATGATCTTGATGTAATTTTGAGATCTCGAATCTCTTTTTGTTTTCTTTGTAATTATATTTTTTTTAAATTAGAATGTAAATAGGTTTATATTTTGTAATTTATTAAATGTAATTTAAGAAGACTAAAGATGGAGATCGGATTGCTCACTTCCGCTACATGGACCAAGATGGAACATCAAGACAAGCTTTTCGGGTCCAATTGGATGGATTCCAAAGTTGTATTTTGTTCATTTTCGTAGATAGGCCACACTAGGACTTTGTAACTTTACGTATTTTTCGTTCATGTTGCTTATCATCACATGATAGTTAGTGCATCATATTCCGCCTTTACCAAACCACCTACTACTAAAATTCATGAAAATTGACTCATATAGTTTGGATGTTAGTTATCATAGACATAAAGATGTCACACGGATTTTAAGCCATCATCTTAGTTTATTCATTCTCGCATGCTAGATATTCGTTCACTTAAAATGAATTAAAATTAAAGTTGATGGGATCTTCCTCTAAAACCTAAAATTGAGACTAGTCTTTATAGGCCAAACTACTATGAATCCCTTCTTCGTCGGTAGGCATATAGGACCTTACTCTCCATATGACCCCTTCTACGTTGGGTAAGTAGTATGTGTTGACTTATTTTAATTTAACATTATAATCCGAAGAGTTTCTCGTGATTATGATGGACTATAGATAAAATTTTATCGACCAAGAATTCTAAAGGTAGTATTAGCCAAGAGGTTAGCTTATCAATTTACAGATAATTGAGTCTTGGGATCATTTATATAATTCTTGAGGGAGGTCAATTGTATAAATGTTTGAGTCTTCGCATTAAAAAAGTATTGCACTAGACTTAATTCATATCGATGAGTATGCTTATTATGGTTTTTCTTCTTTTTCGCAGTGTAGAATTCGTTTTATATTAATAATACTGCTATAACAAATGGCTGGCCATAATGATGTCCCTATGCCAAGTGCCACACTTGCACGCGAGTCCTGGCTTAAAACTTTCATGGACCACATGAATCATTCCACGCGACTGAAGAATGACGGGTCCAACTTTGCGAACTGGGAGGCGGCATTACGGAATGCAGCCATTGCTAACGGCAAGCTCCAGTAGTTGACTGAGCCAATACCGCCAAACCCAGGCCCCGATGCGAGAGCTAACGAGTCACTTGCTTATAGTGACTTCGTTATGGAAGCGGGTGCGATAAAGAACGTACTCATCTTTGCAATGGAACCCAATTTGCAAAGACGCTCCATTGCCCAAGGTGCAAAAAAGATTTTCACCACGGTCACTATTGAATTTTCAAAAGCACCGAGAATCGTTACATATGAGCATACATGTCGCTTCTTTGAGGCGAAACTCCAGAAGGGCCAACCGGTTAGCCCACACATTCTTGATATGATTGAGAATGTCGAGAAACTGGAGGTATTTGATTGCAAAATCAGTGAGAGCATAGTCATAGACCATGTGCTTCATTCACTTCATGATGGTTTTGCCCTTTTCAGGGCAAATTATTACATGAATGACATGAAGAAAAGTCTTCATGAGCTACACTCACTTCTCGTACAGACCGAGAAGGATCTGAAATTGAGTGGGAGCATGAAGCAAGATGTTCTCATGATTTCCAACAAGAACCAAGGTAAGGGCAAGGCTCATGGCGACCTAAATGTAGGGAAGCCAAAGTTTAAGAAGTCAGGAAAGGGTAAGAGTGGGCCAGGTGAGACTAGTAGCTCACAAGGCAAGGCAAAGAGCAAGGGCAGTGACATTGAGTGACACCATTGCCACAAGACTGGGCATTGGGGGAGGATTTGTCCCGTGTACCGTGAAGAAATAAAAGTAGGCCGCGTCACTCCTGTTGGTATGTCATCTTATTTTCATATGATTGAGATTAACCATGCAAGTTTCGGAACTTGGGTACTTGATACAGGTTGTGGTTCTCATCTGTGTAATCATTTGCAGGGCCTAAAAAACATCACAACTCTCGGAAAGGGTGATGTGGACCTGCGAGTCGGGAATGGAGCAAAAGTTGCTGCAGTCTCAATGGGAACATACGTAATCCAACTGCCGAGTGGATTTGAGTTGTATTTATATAACTGTTACTATGTACCCAGTTTATCTAAGAACATTATATCTGTTTCCGTGCTTGATTGAGACGATTTTTCATTTTCAATAAAAGACAATAACTGTATTTTCTCTTTGAATGAAATGATTTATGGCAAAGCAGTTTCCATGAATGGCATTTATATCTTAGATCAAACCACAGACATATTACATGTGAATAATAAGAAAGTAAAGGTTGGTGGCAAAGATCAAACTTATCTATGGCATTGTCGTATGGGACACATAAATGAAAAACGTGTAAAGAAGCTTATTGAGAATGGGATTATCTCCCCATTTGATTAAGAATCATTTGGCACGTGTGAATCATGTCTTATCGGCAAAATGATTCGAATTTCCTTCAAGTGACCTATTAGGACTCATACATACTGATGTATGTGGACCTATGTCAATCAACGCAAGAGACGGTTCTAGATATTTTATCACTTTCACGGATGATTTGAGTAGATACGGATATGTCTACTTGATGAAGCATAAAAGTGAGTCCTTTGAAAAGTTCATGGAATTCCAAAATAAGGTTGAGAACCAACTGGAAAGAAAGATTAAAGCACTTCGATCAGATCGTGGTGGCGAATATCTTTCAAATGAGTTTGATCAACACCTTAAAGACTGTGGCATAGTGTTACAGTTAACTCTACTTGGAACACCTCAATTAAATGGTGTGTCCGAACGGAGAAATCGAACATTACTTGATATGATTCAATCCATGATGAGTCACACGGTAGTACCTGATTCACTATAGGGTTTTGCTATTTTGTCAGCTGCTCTTATACTTAAGCGAAGTCTGTCTAAAGCTGTAGACAAGACTCCATATGAGATATGGAAGGGAACGGTCCCTAACTTGTCCTTTATTCGGGTTTGGGGCTGCGAGGCTTATGTCAAGTGGAGACACAAGGATAAGCTAGGCCCGCGATCGGTCAAGACATAGTTTATTGGTTATCCAAAAGGAATGTTTGGTCATTACTTCTATTCGCCTACCGAACATCGAGTTTTTGTTGCGGCTAGTGCGAAGTTCTTAGAGAAAGAGTTTCTCGAGAACAAGTCAAGTAATAGAACCTTCGATCTGTCGGAGATTCAAGAACCAACAACCGAGCAACCGATGGATGAAGATGTTCCTTCAACTTCTGCTACGGTTAATATTCCTCAGGAACCTAGGAGGTCGGGTAGAGTCTCCATTCCTCCAGACAGATACATTGGTATGGTCGAGGAGAATGATAGAGATGACATTTTGCTCCTAGAGAGTAACGCACCTGCTACCTATAAAGGTGCCATGACCTGTTCCGACTCTAAGCTATGGCTTGAAGCCATGCAATCCGAGATGGACTCCATGTATGAGAATGACGTATGGATCTTGTTGATTTGCTTGATAAGGAACGACCTCTTCAGTGCAAATGGCTTTATAAGATAAAGCATTCTGTAGAAGGACAACCAGACACCTATAAGGCACGACTAGTGGCAAAAGGTTTCACTCAAGTGCAAGGATTGCATTATGATGACATTTTTGCACCCTTATCTATGCTGTGTTCCATTCGGATAATCTTAGCGATTGCCGCTTTTCATGACTATGAAATTTGGCAGATGGATGTGAAAACCGCCTTCTTAAACGGTTATTTGGAGGAGGAATTGTACATGGTACAACCCGAAGGTTTCATTGATCCTAAAAATCCTAAGAAAGTGTGCAGGCTTAAGCGTTCCATTTATGGACTTAAGCAAGCTTCTCGGAGTTGGAATCATCATTTCGACCAGGTGATAAAAGAGAATGGTTTCACTCGATCGGTCGAGGAACCATGCTTGTATGTCAACTCGAGTGGGAGTAAGATTGTCTTCTTTATATTGTATGTCGATGACACACTCTTGATTGGGAATGACATTCCTCTCTTATCTTCGGTAAAAGTATGGTTAAAGAACCGTTTCCAGATGAAAGATATGGGTGAGGCGCAACGCATATTGGGGATCCGTATCTATAGAGATAGATCACGACAGATGTTATCACTCAGTCAGGAGTCTTATATAGATAAGATTTTTGAAAGGTTCAGCATGACCAACTCCAAGAAGGGGTACCTTCCAATGATTTCTGGGATGCATTTGAGTAAAACTCAGGCACCCAAGACATCAGAAGAGGTCGAGCACATGAGTCGTGTTCCTTATGCATCAGCCATAGGATCGATCATGTATACCATGATATGCACACATCCAGACGTGGCATATGCATTGAGTATGACGAGTCGGTACCAAGGCAATCCAGGTGAAACACATTGGATGGCTGTTAAAAACATCCTTAAGTACTTACGAAGGACTAAGGATTGGGTATTGACTTATGGAGGAGATATTAAGCTATGCGCAATCGGTTACGCAGATGCTAGCTTCCAAACGGATCGAGATGACTCGAAATCTCAGTCTGGATTTGTCTTTACTCTTAATGGCACTGCGGTCAGTTGGAAAAGTTCCAAACAAAGTGTTCTAGCAGATTCTACAACTGAGTCCGAGTACTATGCCGCTTCGGAAGCTATAAAGGAAGCTATATGGATGCGTCAGTGCTTACAAGGACTAACTGTAGTTCCTAGTTCGAATGACCCAATCACCATCTTTTGTGATAATTGAGGTGCCATCTTCCAAACTAAGGACCCCAAGTCTAGCAACAAGTCTAGACATGTACTTCGGAAGGCTCACATGATCCGAGATTACGTGGAGCAAAAGGAGATAGTGATAGACAAGATTGCATCGGATGACAACATCGCGGACCCTCTCACTAAACCGTTAAAATATGATAAGCATGAAGGGCACATTATTTCCATGGGAATTAAACGTGTTCCTGAGTTATAGTAGTTGTTTATATGGATTAGATAAATGTATCTTTTTCATATACTATTCATAACATCATCGTATTGTTTCATATTTTGTTTTTCATGTGGATTGTACGACAACATTGAACGCCACAAAGTGAACTGAATTGCATTATATTTGTTTTGGTCCGTAATCGCCCAAATGAGCTGATAACTCTGGCAATTATATTGTAAAGTTGATAGATGGTGGGTTCAACGAGCCATAAGTCAAACGGTTGACTGATCGATCACAAATACGAGTTATAAAGATACCTCGTAGGACATCGTGACAACGTTATGGAGTCCTAAATGTGTAAGAACATTTGGTGCCAGGTCGTGGATTGGACATCCATAGTGTTCCTAGAGTCGATTCTTTTAACTATCGACTGTCTCTTGAGATTAAGGCAGTTTTTGGGTGACTTTGGTTTCTTTCTCATGGTCGACCGTAACAGGAGGCTAAGCAGATTTTTACTGGGTCATTTCATACTGTGCTTGTATCTGCAGGATCCGAGTTGAAGAAAATATCCAACTTTTATCAGGTTTTGTTATTTCTCAGGGCCACTCGAGGAGTTGTAACTGAAATGCATGGCCATGCTCGAATATTGATTCGTTTATCACTTAGGTTAATCTCTAGTCGGGAAAACCACTCTTGATATTGATCACTTGTAAAATACGACCTTTGTGAATACGGACTTTGCAAATTGTTTTACATTGAGTGGGAGAAATTTTGGATATGAGAATCGGTTATCGCACATACACTTGTAAGGACAAGTGGGAGATTGTTGGAGCTAGTGTCCTCCACAGTTAGTGTGATAATGTGTATAAATCTCTTACAGGTTAACATGGTATACTTAGTATTCTTATCATTTGATTAACGTTTATCGATAACAGTTGACGTGCTAGAAGTTTGACGTTATTGTCATTTTAATGGCGGTGATCAACTGGTCCCTAAAAGTCACACTTAAAGGATGTGTTTGAGAGATATGATTATATGAATAATATAATCATATTGATGTCTTATATGACTAAAAGGTTAGTCGATGTATATGACTAAAAGGTTAGTCAATGTAATAATGATACGATTATTTAATACGATTAAATAATACTAGCTGAGACGAATTAAATGTTAATTCGTAATTGAATATAAACTGTTATATCAAATTGATGTATATAATGTAATTATTTAATACGATTAAATAATCTAAGCTTAAACGAATTAAATGTTAATTCGTAATTAAATATAAACTGTTATATTTAATTAGCAAATTATAAATATACGATATTTATAGTTGACGTATATATTATACAATATTGTCATAATAAATGATGTCAGACCGGTATTAATAAATCGACTACAAAATGTTGTATGCACTTATTAATATGTGACAACATAAATGACAATAATAATACAAACACATATTATACATTAAATAAATAAATAAAGGAAGACTCCTATATGGACTCCACTTCTTAAAACAAGTAGAACAAGAAGAGGGAAGACTCCTCCTTCTACACTACTACTATTTTGCACGGCTACAATAGAGAAAAAAAAGAGTTGTATATAAACTCTTCTTCTCTACATGATCATCATACAATTACTTTCACAAAATTAGAAGTAATTTTTGTTCATTCTAGCTCAAGAAAAGGCATTTTCTCAGAACATATTGGGTGCAACGATTAGGAGAATATCGATCTTGATATTTGTTCTTAGGCCATATTGCTAGGACCAAAGGTTGATTCTAATCTTTATGCTTTTCGTTTATGACTCAGATTTCATATATTATAATTTCGTTATAATCCTAAAATTTCATGTATGAAATATACCGATATTTCCCACAATCTATATGAAATTAAGGCAAAGATTTCATCTTTCACTAAATACAATTTCAATTAAAACATAAAACACATATTGATATCGAGTAACCCATTACCGTTACCTCGATTAGCACTTCAAATCCTCGATTCCCAAGCTACCCATCAATCTACACGAATCCCTTGACCCAAAATCTTCAAAGTCCACCCTTTTACCGACAAATAATATAGTAGAAGCTTAAATCGAAATTTCTGGAAAATCGGTCTTAAAAGAAGGTTAAAAGTTTCTATATTTTATTGGCTATAAAGAAAGAGAATTGTGGGAGGATTCCGAAACATTAAACGGAATCGAATTACGTTAAAAAACGAAAAAGTTATGCCCGTCTTAAGTTTAGATCTAGAAATTGGGTTTTATAAAAAGTTGGAGGAAATGGATACTTTCTGGTATGAAAATGAAGAGGGGGATGAGAGGAGAAGTTTAATGTAAAAATCGTCGAGTTTGTTGAGAGACGGAGAAATGGCTTCCGTCTCAAGATTATAAACTTGTAGACGTTTAATGGTGTTTTTGGTGTTTTAGGAGTACGATAAAGTGTGCTAGATTTTAGGTGGGATGAGGAGGTTTGTGGGTTTGTTTTTAGAAGATGGGTGATAATGGGCTTAAATATTCAAGGGGATTATTACCCACTCGGATTTTCGAGTGGAGTTCGATTATGGGCTCATAACGGACTGAAATACGACGGTTTTGTTGGAGTAAGTGTCCTCCACAATAGTGCATTTATATATTAAATCTCATTTGGAATATACGTGGCATGATTAGTATATTTTGATACTCCACGTCAGTTGATTAACGTAAATCGGTAACGCTCGGCTGACTAGAGTTTGACGTTATTGTCGTATGACGGCGGTGATCAACTGATCCCTTTAGGTCACACCTATAGGATGAGACCCAAATAGAATTTTTAATTATTTGTATACGATACATTTTAAGACATGAATGACATGAACAAAAGTCTTCATGAGCTACACTCACTTCTCGTACAGACCGAGAAGGATATAAAATTGAGTGGGAACATGAAGCAAGATGTTCTCATGATTTCTAATAAGAATAAAAGTAAGGGCAAGGCTCATGGCGACCTAAATATAGGGAAGCCAAAGTTTAAGAAGTTAGGAAAGGGTAAGAGTAGGCCTGGTGAGACTAGTAGTTCACAAGGCAAGGCAAAGAGCAAGGACAGTGACATTGAGTGCCACCAGTGCCACAAGATTGGGCATTGGAGGAGGAACTGTCCCGTGTACCGTGAGGACATAAAAGTAGGCCGCGTCACTCCTGTTGGTATGTCATCTTATATTCATATGATTGAGATTAACCATGCAAGTTTCGAGACTTAGGTACTTGATACTGGTTGTGGTTCTCATCTGTGTAATCATTTGCAGGGCCTAAAAAACATCACACCTCTCGCAAAGGGTGATGTGGACCTGCGAGTCAGGAATGGAGCAAAAGTTGCCGTAGTCTCAATGGGAACATACGTAATCCAACTCCCAAGTGAATTTGAGTTGTATTTATATAACTGTTACTATGTACCCAGTTTATCTAAGAACATTAAATCTGTTTCCGTGCTTGATAAAGACGGTTTTTCATTTTCAATAAAAGACAATAGCTGTATTTTCTCTTTGAATGAAATGATTTATGTGACAACCCTCGCGAATGCGGAAATAAAACATAACAAGCATGTGAATTATAAAGCGGAAAATACGGTGTTTTTAAAACTTTTTACATGCAAGATAGAAATACGAGGAATGTCAATAATTACAAACCAAATATAAAATACTACAAGAGACGAAGTCTCTCAAAATGTTATCAATGTCAAAGCGATTAGCAAACTAGCTAAATAACGTCTAGAGGTGTTTCATCCAGGGACAACGCCCGCTAGCTCACACCCGAACCCAAAATACCAAGCAAAATGCCATCCAATCTAGCAACCTGTTCATCCAGGAAAAACATGAACGCCACAGTCAGTGGGGAGTAACTCCGGGTTGTCCCAGCCATATCACATTAAACGTACATAAAAGGAAATACAAAAGTAGAAGCATGCATATATAGATATACATGTGAAATATGATAAGGATAGATAGGCAATTTCAATATATAATGACAAGAGCATATGAAGTACAATCCGTAACCATCATGCTATAGATAGACTCGGGGAAGACACTCTTAGGCAACCGAATACGCTCACTAGGGCTTGCATCTCACCGTTATCGGTATAAGTTTGATAAGAATGAGACTCGACAACCAAACCATGCCAAGTCATTCAAAGATCACGAATAATCAATCATGTAATCATCCATCCAAACATACCAATACATTGACAAAATCTCTCACGGTAAATGAAATGCACTAGCACCGTGTACATGACAAGAATGATTAAAATCGCATCCACGAGATAAACATTTCCCTGTACGCATACACGATAAACGTTTCGCATCCAAGACTCGGTCAATCAAAGACGCCGAGTACCCCAAATTCGGTCGATAATTCACGAAAGAGGCGGAAAAGAGCACGAGCATCAAAACAAGTGGTACGCTACATGCAAATGACACCACCTCGCAAGTACACAACATTTGACGGCCGGGTCGATCAACGCAATGCGTTCGCCTCCCAACAATGTTGTCGTATGCCCACTAACACATGCAATTAAGCAGTAGGGATACATCCTCGTTCCGACATTCCAGCCTTACGAATGTGGAGGTAGCCAAGGGAATGAGACCACAAAGCACATAGGAAATTAGTGCTCAAACCGTAACTTGTGTAAAAACTGACTCAAAGTGGGACATACCAAAAACCGTCACAAAACATGAGAATAGGGAATTATATAAACTTAACTATGATAAAAATGAATCAATACATGATACATAAGCATTAGAACAAGTTTATGAAGCTTAATGAATAAGAAACATAGATCACCTCTCCAAAACAACGTTGTTTGGAAACCAACTAAAACAAGGGTCCACTTCAAACGGTCATAACTAGAGTTCTAGACATTTAAATGCAGAAATTTCAAATGGAGGTGATCGCTTATCTTCTTACGGTTCCAACGGGATGTCACAAGCCCAAAACAAGCAAGTAACGAAGGAGATATGATCATTTTACGAAAAGGGGTCAGTGCAGAAAAACTGCAGCCGACTTGGGAAAACTGGCAGCTTGTACAGCGCCCCACGACGCTGCCAGCGTCCAGGTCTGGCAGGCACGGGTCATACGGATTTCACAATTTTCACTAAGGCAACACAAATATCATCTATCATTACAAATCATCAATTCTCATATCAATTATCAATTAACAACAACCATCATCAACAACACAATTCCTAAGTTTACAAATCATATTTTAAATACCATTTCTAACATGGAAAACACATAAAACACGTAAATGATATCGAGTAACCCTTCACCGTTACCTTTTCGCGTCTTCAATTGATTTCTAAGCCTTCCTAGTCTCCACCTACAATTAGATAATAAAAGATGAATATAATTCACCTTTGAGAAAGACGGATAAATTGAAATGCGAGAAAGACGGTAATTTTATTACCAATACGGATAGAGGAAGATGAGAAGGGAAGAATAAGACGAACTTACGGGAATTTGAGCGAGAATGGAAAGAGTTAGGATGATTCTAAGGTTGGATCAAAATGGAAGCTAAGTTTTGGGGTTTTCTTAGTGAGGAAGAAGGAGTTGAGTTGTGAGGAAGAATTAGGGTTTATGAGGGAGTATAAGAAGAGTGAGTGGAAAAAGTCAAGAAAAGTCAAAGACGTCATAAGACGTGATTCACTTGAATTCTCGCGAAAAATCTAAATACGAACTCGGAAATTTCAAATTAGACACGGGAAATTTAATTCTAAACTAAAACTAAATTTCGCTGAAAAGTATCCGTATAATATTTTTAAATTACAAATAGGGTACATTTGCGGGTGTTAGAATCACCCCACCTTTTAAAAAGTTTCGTCCTCGAAACTTGAGAGTAGAAAACAAAAGCACCAAGGACAAAAATCGGTTTTCAAAATTAATACGAAAGCTTTTATAAGGGAAACATTCATGAAACGAGGTTCATCTCGAAAATGGTTTAAGGAAATTTTTCATAAGTGCGAAACTTTAATTACGGATCTCAAGAGTGCCCGTCGCGAACGAGAACTCTAGCTATCAAAAATCAAACCAATGTCGAAATAGTGAAATCGAAAATTAAACAACTGTTAGTAAGTGTAGGACTAGTCACCAGACGTCTCCAATAACAAGTCCAAACATCCAACCAAACGCAAAATCCAGGTATCAAAGCAAAAGAAATCTATTTTCTCCAAAAAGAGGGTACACAATCCATCTTTAGACTTCTTTGAAAAGTTAAATTAGAAATACAATATGGAAATTTGAAAGTATCATCAAAGATAAAATAAAAATAAAAAGACATTACACAAACATAAAGCGACTCGCACATCTCACACACAATTCAGGGTAACAAAATATATACAAAACACTCAAAAATGAAACAAATCGAACTCTTAGGGATAGGAAGATCAAGATAAAGTCGGCAGGAAGATCTAAAAGAATTCGACATCACTAACTCTACTAATAAACCTAATCCTCAAAAGAATGCAATTTACCCAATTTGCAACTCATCTTTTTCAATCATCAGAAATCCTACAAAAATATTCCATAATCACGAGATTTCAAGCCAATAACCTAATTATTCAGATCCATTAGTATCTACTGAAGTCCATCGGCACGGTAGACTCCACAACTAACAATCCACATGTAAGATTCATTACGTACTCTAATCTTCTTAGTTTCATCAAAACTCTTACTAGAAACCACCAACAAAATATTTTTCTAGGGAACCATGATCGCTAACAACCACAAGGTAAAGAGACTTACCATGAAATCCTTTAATCCAATTTACTTCAAACTCATTATCCTAAATTTACAATGAACTTTCTTATCCTCGAAATCAAAACACAATCCATGCAACAAAACATAATTATCTAAGATTCAACTAGCCTCATCCAAAGTCTCACGACAAGGGAAAATCCACAATCCATTATCGGTTATAAGGATTCTTTAATACGCCATAACATCCTTAATTCGATCATTACTACACTCGAAGCCTCAAATATAAATAGTCACATTAGCAAACTATGGTGGTTACTAATCCTCAAGATAAATGGGTTCACCATTCTATCTCTATAATCCATAACAACTGAGCACTCACTATCAAAAGCTTACAATGAACATTTCTCAATTTCAAACTATGATTCCTTAAGAATAAAAGAAAATTACTAATTTCAAACCATAAATGACCAATCACTTGGCAATCAGACAACCATTCAAATCATCTAATTCATCTAAAACTCAATATGAATAGATTTTCATTTACGACGATACTCCTCGAACTTAGGTTACCGGCTTAATTACGCTAAAGCAAAGTCTCTTTTAGAATCCACCAATTAAAGACATCTAATTCTCAAATGACAAACCAAGCAACCGTTATAGTACCCAACAACAACAAACTATTATCATGATTAACTAAATTCTCAAAATCACACTAGAGTACCAAGCTCCAAATCCAAAACTACTAGGAGAAGATACATTATCACTATTAGGATTCATCCTACAGCTTAAGTCCTATTTTCCATGATCAAATACAACCTGAAATTTGCTCAATCCAAAAACACATATTCTAACCTAAGAATTCCAAAATAAATTACACTTATTCTCTGAGCCTTACAAATGGAATACCCAATCCATTAGAGAAAAGATGCAGGAGCATCGAGATAGGAAACGATAAGGAATATCAAGGAGAACACGAGAATAAATAAGGCACGAGATTACAAGAGAGGAGCGCTGAAAATAACGAGGTCAAGAAAGAGACAAAGCAGATAGTAGAGATATGAATACATCCGAGTAAGAAATAAGATACGAGCATGCGGTTTCTTAAAGATCAATCTTGACAAAAACATTCAAGAATGGAAATTAAAATGGATGATGGCACGAGTAAAGGTTTAAGGTTTAATCCACAAAATTTCTCCTTTCAGACTTAGGGTGATAGTAAAGCAACTCATCCCAAACAAAGGTCTCTTACAAGGGACCATCGTACCACAATCATGAAAGTAAGGTACACCTAGATTTAACAAATCGATTACAACCCAATTCATCCACCCTTTCATATAACACGGATTCCCAATTGCGGAATTGCAACTCAAGCATAGTAACATTCTCTCAACTCCATAATTTGACACATTCCCAAAGGTTTCAAAAACCGAAGAACCAATAAGGAATTCTCCATACTAATCTCTTTTCAACTCCTACGGCCCACAAGGTAGAACACCAAACAAAACGTCATTATCAACATCATAAGGCATCACCGACATAGCCAATCTAATCAGATTCCACTCATGACCATAATCCTTAAGTAACATGGTTTAATCAATCACGACGACTTACTACCTCAACCAAGTCTCCGATACTATGATATAAGATCATATTTTTAAATCCAAGAATTATAGCCAAGTACTTTTCCACCAAGCGTATACTCTAACACATACACTAGAATCCACAAAAAGTCACTTAGTCTCAAAAGCATTTTACACCTCAAGGTATCATCCAAACTCCTAAGTTCAAAAGATTAAATCACTAATAGGTTAAGGAGTCCTAGCCAACTCATTCAACCTTACACCATCAAATACCATGAACTATTCACACAAGAGTCATGGCAAGCATTTAGCATAATCATCGAACTTATCTTACCACCATTTCTTAGAGATACAACCAATCACCACTATAGGGTGAATTTAGATCTACAACATTGTACTCAAATCACAAATTCATTCTAACAAACACTAATATTCCACAAAGTTCAATGTTCTTCCGACCAAGTATAATATACCAACAACAAATGGGTAAGGTGTCCACAAAAGGTCACATAAGGAAGTTGAGGGTACAAATTGATAAGGAGGAGGAAAGTAACAAGAGTAATTTCCAAGGAGAAAAGAAGTTAGATGATGAAGAAGCACTTAGATAGAAGGAAGAGAGCATGATACATTAAAGACGAGAGAAAACATCGATGAGGAAGAAATACACTTCAATTAGGCTTGTCACTCTTCAATCTTCAGTAGAGGATACTTTTTCTAGGTAACACATGATGCACCTCAAGGTGGTAGATACAAACAAACATAACATCACTCAACACAATCAACAAACAAGATAGAACCTAACAAACATCAAGTACACCAAAGACTACCAAATTAGGTCCTTAAGTCTACCCATCTCTCATTTATTATTTCAAGGTCAAGTAGTTTAAGTTTAGGGTTCACGTGTGTGCGTCGGGAGCGTTTAAGCTCTGATACCAACTGTGACAACCCTCGCGAATGCGGAAATAAAACATAACAAGCATGTGAATTATAAAGCGGAAAATACGGTGTTTTTAAAACTTTTTACATGCAAGATAGAAATACGAGGAATATCAATAATTACAAACCAAATATAAAATACTACAAGAGACGAAGTCTCTCAAAATGTTATCAATGTCAAAGCGATTAGCAAACTAGCTAAATAACGTCTAGAGGTGTTTCATCCAGAGACAACGCCCGCTAGCTCACACCCGAACCCAAAATACCAAGCAAAATGCCATCCAATCAAGTAACCTGTTCATCCATGAAAAACATGAACGCCACAGTCAGTGGGGAGTAACTCCGGGTTCTCCCAGCCATATCACATTAAACGTACATAAAAGGAAATACAAAAGTAGAAGCATGCATATATAGATATACATGTGAAATATGATAAGGATAGATAGGCAATTTCAATATATAATGACAAGAGCATATGAAGTACAGTCCGTAACCATCATGCTATAGATAGACTAGGGGAAGACACTCTTAGGCAACCAAATACGCTCACTAGGGCTTGCATCTCACCGTTAGCGGTATAAGTTTGATAAGATTGAGACTCGACAACCAAACCATGCCAAGTCATTCAAAGATCACGAATAATCAATCATGTAATCATCCATCCAAACATACCAATACATTGACGACATCTCTCACGGTAAATGAAACGCACTAGCACCGTGTACATGGCAAGAATGATTAAAATCGCATCCACGAGATAAACATTTCCCTGAACGCATACACGATAAACATTTCGTATATGTGGGCTAATTTCCTCCTGGTAGCACGACGATATAATAATATATATATATCCGGTCCTAGTCTAAACCTGGCCAGACTCTCGGAATAAACGTGTTCCGAATCGACATGCGATAAATGTTTCGCATCCAAGACTCGGTCAATCAAAGACGCCGAGTACCCCAAATTCGGTCGATAATTCACAAAAGAGGCGGAAAAGAGCACGAGCATCAAAACAAGCGGTACGCTACATGCAAATGACACCACCTCGCAAGTACACAACATTTGACGGCCGGGTCGATCAACGCAATGCGTTCGCCTCCTAACAACGTTGTCGTATGCCCACTAACACATGCAATTAAGCAGTAAGGATACATCCTCGTTCCGACATTCCAGCCTTACGAACGTGGAGGTAGCCAAGGGAATGAGAGCACAAAGCACATAGGAAATTAGTGCTCAAACCGTAACTTGTGTAAAAACCGACTCAAAGTGGGACATACCAAAAACCGTCACAAAACATGAGAATAGGGAATTATATAAACTTAACTATGATAAAAATGAATCAATACATGATACATAAGCATTAGAACAAGTTTATGAAGCTTAATGAATAAGAAACATAGATCACCTCTCCAAAACAACGTTGTTTGGAAACCAACTAAAACAAGGGTCCACTTCAAACGGTCATAACTAGAGTTATAGACATTCAAATGCATAAATTCAAAATGGAGGTGATCGCTTATCCTCTTACGGTTCCAACGGGATGTCACAAGCCCAAAACAAGCATGTAACGAAGGAGATATGATCATTTTACAAAAAGGGGTCAGTGCAGAAAAAATGCAGTCGACTTGGGAAAACTGGCAGCGAGTAACGCTGCCAGCGCCCCACGACGCTGCCAGCGTCCAGGTCTGGCAGGCACGGGTCATACGGATTTCACAATTTTCACTAAGGCAACACAAATATCATCTATCATTACAAATCATCAATTCTCATATCAATTATCAATTAACAACAACCATCATCAACAACACAATTCCTAAGTTTACAAATCATATTCTAAATACCATTTCTAACATGGAATACACATAAAACACGTAAATGATATCGAGTAACCCTTCACCGTTACCTTTTCGCGTCTTCAAACGATTTCTAAGCCTTCCTAGTCTCCACCTACAATTAGATAATAAAAGATGAATATAACTCACCTTTGAGAAAGACGGATAAATTGAAATGCGAGAAAGACGGTAATTTTATTACCAATACGGATAGAGGAAGATGAGAGGGGAAGAATAAGACGAACTTACGGGAATTTGAGCGAGAATTGAAAGAGTTAGGATGATTCTAAGGTTGGATCAAAATGGAAGCTAAGTTTTGGGGTTTTCTTAGTGAGGAAGAAGGAGTTGAGTTGTGAGGAAGAATTAGGGTTTATGAGGGAGTATAAGAAGAGTGAGTGGAAAAAGTCAAGAAAAGTCAAAGACGTCATAAGACGTGATTCACTTGAATTCTCGCGAAAAATCCAAATACGAACTCGGAAATTTCAAATTAGACACGGGAAATTTAATTCTAAACTAAAACTAAATTTCGCTAAAAAGTATCCGTATATTATTTTTAAATTACAAATAGGGTACATTTGTGAGTGTTACAATTTATGGCAAAGCAGTTTCCATGAATGGCATTTATATCTTAGATCAAACCACAGACATATTACATGTGAATAATAAGAAAGTAAAGGTTGGTGGCAAAGATCAAACTTATATATGGCATTGTCGTATGGGACACATAAATGAAAAACGTGTAAAGAAGCTCATTGAGAATAGGACTATCTCCCCATTTGATTACGAATCATTTGGCACGTGTGAATCATGTCTTATCGGCAAAATGACTCGAATTTCCTTCAAAGGTGTTGGAATGCGTGCTAGTGACCTATTAGGACTCATACATACTGATGTATGTGGACCTATGTCAATCAACGCAAGAGACGGCAATAGATATTTTATCACTTTCACGGATGATTTGAGTAGAAACGGATATGTCTACTTAATTATGCCTAAAAGTGAGTCCTTTGAAAAGTTCAAGGAATTCCAAAATAAGGTTGAGAACCAACTGGAAAGAAAGATTAAAGCACTTCGATCAGATCGTGGTGGCGAATATCTTTCAAATGAGTTTGATCAACACCTTAAAGACTGTGGCATAGTGTTACAGTTAACTCCACCTCGATCACCTCAATTACATGGTGTGTCTGAACGGAGAAATCGAACATTACTTCATTTGGTTTGATCCATGATGAGTCACACGGTAGTACGTGATTCACTATGGGGTTTTGCTCTTTTGTCAGCTGCTCTTATACTTAACCGAAGTCCGTGTAAAGCTGTAGACAAGACTCCATATGAGATATGGAAGGGAACGATCCCTAACTTGTCCTTTATTCGGGTTTGGGGCTGCGAGGCTTATGTCAAGTGGAGACACGAGGATAAGCTCGGCCCGGAATCGGTCAAGACATAGTTTATTGGTTATCCAAAAGGAATGTTTGGTCATTACTTCTATTCGCCTACCGAACATCGAGTTTTTGTTGCGGCTAGTGCGAAGTTCTTAGAGAAAGAGTTTCTCGAGAACAAGTCAAGTAATAGAACCTTCGATCTGTCGGAGATTCAAGAACCAACAACCGAGCAACCGATGGACGAAGATGTTCCTTCAACTTCTGCTACGGTTAATATTCCTCAGGAACCTAAGAGGTCGGGTAGAGTCTCCATTCCTCCAGACAGATACATTGGTATGGTCGAGGAAAATGATAGAGATGACATTTGGCTCCTAGAGAGTAACAAACCCGCTACGTATAAAGGTGCCATGACCTGTTCCGACTCTAAGCTATGGCTTGAAGCCAAGCAATCCGAGATGGACTCCATGTATGAGAATAACGTATGGGATCTGGTTGATTTGCCTGATAAGAAACGACCTCTTCAGTGCAAATGGCTTTATAAGATAAAGCATTCTGTAGAAGGACAACCAGACACCTATAAGGCACGACTAGTGGCAAAAGGTTTCACTCAAGTGCAAGGATTGCATTATGATGAAATTTTTGCACCCGTAGTTATGCTGCGTTCCATTCGGATAATCTTAGCGATTGCCGCTTTTCATGACTATGAAATTTGGCAGATGGATGTGAAAACCGCCTTCTTAAACGGTTATTTTGAGGAGGAATCCCGAAGGTTTCATTGATCCTAAAAATCCTAAGAAAGTGTGCAGGCTTAAGCGTTCCATTTATGGACTTAAGCAAGCTTCTCGGAGTTGGAATCATCGTTTCGGCCAGGTGATAAAAGAGAATGGTTTCACTCGATCGGTCGAGGAACCATGCTTGTATGTCAACTCGAGTGGGAGTAAGATTGTCTTCTTGATATTGTATGTCGATGACATACTCTTGATTGGGAATGACATTCCTCTCTTATCTTCGGTAAAAGTATGGTTAAAGAACCATTTCCAGATGAAAGATCTAGGTGAGGCACAACGCATATTGGAGATCCGTATCTATAAAGATAGATCACGACGGATGTTATCACTCAGTCAGGAATCTTATATAGATAAGATTCTTGAAAGGTTCAGCATGACCAACTCCAAGAAGGGGTACCTTCCAATGATTTCTGGGATGCATTTGAGTAAAACTCAGGCACCCAAGACATCGGAAGAGGTCGAGTGCATGAGTCGTGTTCCTTATGCATCAGCCATAGGATCGATCATGTATGCCATGATATGCACACGTCCAGACGTGGCATATGCATTGAGTATGACGAGTCGGTACCAAGGCAATCCAGGTGAAACACACTGGATGGCTGTTAAAAACATCCTTAAATACTTACGAAGGACTAAGGATTGGGTATTGACTTATGGAGGAGATACTAAGCTATGCGCAATCGGTTACGCGGATGCTAGCTTCCAAACGGATCGAGATGACTCTAAATCCCAGTCTAGATTCGTCTTTACTCTTAATGGCGCTGCGGTCAGTTGGAAAAGTTCCCAACAAAGTGTTATAGCAGATTCTACAACTGAGTCCGAGTACTATGCCGCTTCGGAAGCTGCAAAGGAAGCTATATGGATGCGTCAGTTTTTACAGGGACTAACCGTAGTTCCTAGTTCGAATGACTACATCATCATCTATTGTGATAATAGAGGTGCCATATTCCAAGCTAAGGAGCCTAAGTCTAGCAACAAGTCTAGACATGTACTTCGGAAGACTCACATGATCCGAGATTACGTGGAGCAAAAGGAGATAGTGATAGACAAGATTGCTTCAGATGACAACATCGCGGACCCTCTCACTAAACCGTTAAAATATGATAAGCATGAAGGGCACATTATTTCCATGGGAATTAAACGTGTTCCTGAGTTGTAGTAGCTGTTTATATGGATTAGATAAATGTCTCTTTTTCATATACTATTTATAACATCATCGTATTGATTCATATTTTGTTTTTCATGTGGATTGTACGACAACATTGAACGCCACAAAGTGAAGTGAATTACATTATATTTGTTTTGGTCCGTAATCGCCACATGAACTAATAACTCTGGCAGTTATATTGTGAAGTTGATTGATGGTGGGTTCAACGAGCCATAAGTCAAACGGTTGACTGGTCGATCACATATACGAGTTATAAAGATACCTCGTAGGACATCGTGACAATGTTATGGAGTCCTAAATGTTTAAGAACATTCGGTACCAGGTCGTGGATTGGATGTCCATAGTGTTCCTAGAGTCGATTCTTTTGACTATCGACTGTCTCTTGGGATTAAGGCAGTTTTTGGGTGACTTTGGTTTCTTTCTCATGGTCGACCGTAATAGGAGGCTAAATAGATTTTTACTGGGTCATTTCATACTGTGCTTGTATCTGCAGGATTCGAGTTGAAGAAAATATCCAACCTTTATCAGGTTTTGTTATTTCTCACGCCACTAGAGGAGTTGTAACTGAAATGCATGGCCATGCTCGAATAATGATTCGTTTATCAATTAAGTTACTCTCTAGTCGGGAAAACCACTCTTGATATTGATCACTTGTAAAATATGACCTTTGTGAATACGGACTTTGCAAATTGTTTTACATTGAGTGGCAGAAATTTTGGATATGAGAATCGGTTATCGCACATACACTTGTAAGGACAAGTGGGAGATTGTTGGAGCTAGTGTCTTCCACAGTTAGTGTGATAACGTGTATAAATCTCTTACAGGTTCACAGGGTATACTTAGTGTATTCTTATCAGCTGATTAACGTTTATCAATAACGGTTGGCTTGCTAGAAGTTTGACGTTATTGTCATTTTAATGGCGGTGATCAACTGGTCCCTAAAATTCACACCTAAAGGATGTGTTTGATAGATATGATTATATGAAAAATATAATCATATTGATGCCTTATATGACTAAAAGGTTAGTCAATATAATGATGATACGATTATTTAATACGATTAAATAATATTAGCTGAGATGAATTAAATGTTAATTTGTAATTGAATATAAACTGTTATATCTAATTTATGTATATAATGTAATTAAATATAAACTGTTATATTTAATTAGCAAATTATAAATATACGATATTTATAGTTGACATAAATATTATACAATATTGTCATAATAAATGATGTCAGTCCGGTATTAATAAATCGACTACAAAATGTTGTATGGACTTATTAATATATGACAACATAAATGACAATAATAATATATACACATATTATACATTAAATAAATAAAAGAGGAAGACTCCTATCTGGACTCCACTTCCTAATAGAAGTAGAAGAAGAAGAGGGAGACTCCTCCCTCTACTACACTTGTGTTACACGGCCAAAAAGAGGAGTAGGAGAGTTTTATATAAACTCCTCTTCTCTACATGATTCATCATTCATTAACTTACACAACAAAATTAGCAGTAATTTAGGCATTCTTTCTAGCACAAGAAAAGGCATATCTCAGAGCATCTTGGGTGCAACAATTAGGAGAATATCGATCTCGATATTTATTCTTAGGCCATATTTCTAGGACCAAAGGTTGATTCTAATCTTTATGATTTTCGTTTATGACTCGTATTTCATATATTATAATTTCGTTATAATCCTTAAATTTCATGTATGAAATATACCGATATTTCCCACACCATCATCGTCACAGTAGTGACCAACAACATCCATCACATATCAAATATCACATATAACGAATCAACAATCTCATGCCATCAGTTAGAATTAACAAATATTGAGTAGGAAACCCTACCTTATAGGAAATTCGGATTAGCATAGCAAACAATCAATGTCAAAAGTGTTCTTCCACGAAGTCCCCTCCTATACAAATATAATCATGCAATCAACATCACAATACCCTTTCCCCCAACTCAATTGGGGTTAAAAAGCAATACAATCAAATCATAGTCATGAGGACTTATTACCAAAGAATCAAACGTTGTAGCAAAAGAGCAGATCCGGCACGAGATGATGAAGGGTTTTGTTAATGAATTAGAGAGAACTTGAGATTAGGGTTTTGTGTTTAAAGAACGTATCTGATTTAAGGAAACCCAACCCCTCTTAATAACATTTAATCATCCTTCCGATTAATCCAAACAACATGTACTCGATCGAGTACGACTTACTTGGTCGAGTGCCGATGTCACTCGGCCGAGTACCCGAGTTCAGAATACTGAACTAAACATCAGCCAAAATAACTTGGTCAAGTGGCCTACTCGGCCGAGCCTCCTATAAATAGAAATACGGAGTATTACATTAAGAAAGTCATTTAATCGAGTGATTTAGGACACAAATCCCTAAACTTTAATCCCTTGAAATCGATTTGCTTTGTGCTTTTGGATGAAATGTGTAAAGAGAATTTGCATGATTCCAAGTTCCCATAAAACTTGGTGGTAACTCCTATTCATCCTTCATTCAATTCGAGTTAAACCACAGGTCGATATGCCATGTCGGATCCCCCTGAGGCTATCATAGGGCGTGTCCACCAGTTTTCTTTGATAATATCTTAGTGTATTTTAAGACTCGGGAGGAGAATGCTGAGCACCTTCGGATTGTGTTGAATACCTCGAGAGATAACCAATTGTTTGGTAAACCTCCAAATGTGAATTTTGGCTTGAGAAAGTTGCATTTCTCGGGTATGTGGTGTCAAAAGATGGGGTGTTCGTTGATCCTAGCAAGATAGAGGCCGTTTCGAAATGAGTACCACCTAAGAATGTTGTCGATATTAGAAGTTTTCTTGGGTTAGCGCGTTACTACGAAGATTTGTCAAAGACTATTAAAGATTCCAAGGTCGATGACCGCGCTTATGAGGACGGAAAATTGTTTCAAACTGGATGTGGGGTGTGAGTCGATGTTTCTTACTCTCAAAGAATTGTTGACCATGGCCGCGGTGCTTTCTTTACTGAATGGGATTGAAGATCGAGGTCTACACCGCTGCTTCAAAATTTGGTCTTGGTTGTACTGACGGATTTTACGGGTATTACAACGACAAAGGGGAAAAATTAGGCCTTTCTGCCAGACGACCGACAAAAGGTCCACCGCAGGGAGCGCCTCTATAGTCAATTAACAATTTTTCTAAGAAAATTAATGTTTGGACTCGCTGCCGTCAGCCGGTCCGCCGGCAAAGACACCCCGCCACATTTTGACCTTCTTCTTTTTTTTAGACCTAATCTAGAGGATATTATATATATACCCCATTCTTAACCCATTTTGTACGCACTAACCTAGATAGAGAACCCTAATATTAAGATAATAATGTTTCCTAATTAATACCTTAATCTTCCTTTAATTAATGTTAATCACTCTACATATCTACTTTGGTATTGTTAGATCTAGTCTTTCTACTAGTTTCCTTAGAATATTTGGGTTGTAGTTTGAAGACTTGAGGAGACTATTCTTCTACTTTTTAATCCAAGTTTGTAACTTTCATACATGTTTGGTATAATCCTCTTCTTAATTTCATTTACTTGTCATTAGCTAACATTTCCATACTTGTTTATCTAGTTACATTCTTAAACATGCCTTTTCTTACTTGTTATATGTTAAAGTCTTTGTCTTTGATGTTTGTTCTTATTAATATGAGTGAGTAGTGTCCTACTAACGTAAATGGGATAACTTTGTGTAGGTTCAATGGTTTGATTGTGATATTTGGCATAAAGGTTGAGTCTTTTGGTTAGTGTCTTTATTTTGTGCACACAATGTGTTTGATGAAGTGCTTGAATGAGTAGTTTAAATATTTATATATCCATTTTCTTGTTTAAATGAGAGCTTCACTCTTCTTTCATTTTTCCTTTTTCCCATTTTTCCTTCCTTGTCAAGTCCAAAAGACTAGCTTGGGAGAGTCCGCGATGACTAGTAAGCTTCACTCTTCTTTCATTTTTCCTTTTTCCCCCTTTTCCCCATTAAGCATCTCATTGCATATTTTGTCTTTGTGCTCACATTGAGGATAATGTGATGTTTAGCTTAGGGGAGGGATTGCATTTTCCCATTTTGCATTTTAGTTGATCATTTTTTCAAATTTTTGAATAAGAGAAAAATTTAAAAAAAAAATTGAACATCATTGAATGCTTTGCTTGCTTTTTTTTACTATGCTTTCATGTTACATTTCCCAATCTTAGAGCTTTCAAAAGCATAATGATTCAACATTTATTGAATTGTGCATACATGGGGAAGTCTTGTACACAGTAGGCATGGAATGAATCTATAGATGAGTACGCTTGATCTTGACACTTGGCAAGTTACATATATTGTAAGGTAGAACCTCCTTAGGCTGGTACATCTATACCCAGTCTCATCTAGGTGTGTAGTTTTCCTTGTGATATGTGTCATGTCAAAACGCATAAGTATGGTTCTCATTTTATTCCTATAAGCATCGCATTCATGATTCACTAAGATTTGAAGCCTTTTTTCACTTTGAATTACACCTCAAATTAGCCCCTTCATACAAATGTTTCACAAAACAATAGCTACAAAAAAAAAAACTGCCTACCTCTTGAGCTAGTAGCTAGACTATGGTGTATGGGTGCTCTTTTGAGAAGATTTTGTTCCTTTTTGACAAAGTGAATTTAGGAGAACGAAAATGTTCAAGAAGTGATGTTATGTTAAAAAGAAAAACAAATCAAAATGAAGAAAAAAGAACAGAAAAAAAAAAGGAAGAAAAGAAAAAAAAAAGGGAAGAAAAAAGAGAAGAAGTTGTGAGTATCTCCTCGGAAATGTCAAGTCAACATTTAGAGGGAGTTTACTCTTATTTTGTCATGTGTAATAAGCCCACTTGTTCCTTTTGGCTTCGTTATCCGTCTTCTGGGAAATTGATCGAAAGTTTGGATTGAGTATCAATTTATCATTGGTTAGTTGCTAGCCCGTTTTAAACTTCACATAACCATAACTGTTTGTCCACCTTTCACCCATTTCCCAAAGCCTTCTTCTTATTTTTTCGGCTTCTTTTCTGTGTGCATTGTGATCTTAGACTTGTGATTTGAATTGTTTACCATATTAGACTGCGGACACATTTTCATAAGTCGTAGATAGGTGAGTGTCTCAAAAAAAAAATTACATATAAAGAAATCACCTTTTACATGCATTGAGTGTTCGAGTGTGCCGTGAGAGTCCATTCGTCAAAAGATCATGCAAGAGCCGAAAATATATAGTGAAATTCTTTGTGCTACGCCGTTATGTAAATCTCAGCCATGTTTATGTATCATTCTTGCCCACGTTGTTTTTGGGTTATGATTCATTATGTTTCCAAAAGCTTTATGTTGAGATTTGTTTCTTGATGGTGTAGTAGCCAATGCTCGCAACACTTGTCCTAGTTATGTTTGTTGTGCTTGCTTGAGGACAAGCAAGGGTTTAGCTTGGGGGAGTTTGATAAGTGAATATTTGTATGATTTTAATCCCCAATTTAGCTCGGTTTTGTATGTCATTTGTGCTTTGTTAAGCCATTTTGTGAGCTAATATCGTCTTCTAGGCGAATTCCATGTTTTAACCTGTTTTCTAGGGAAAATGACGTTTCTACGCCCTTTTTCTATATTTCCGAGCATTTGCCTAGAACCCGACGATTTGAGAAGCGAGCTTGACCAAGTCAAAGGCACTCCAAGAAGGTTCACTAATCAAAAAGGAAGAAGAAGTAAAGACGATTTCGCGGTTGTCAAAAGATCGATCAATTAGGTGAAGAAATCAATATTTTACCTCAAACCCTATCATCAAACCCGACTCAAAAGGTCAATGGGGATAATGAAAGTCAACTCAAATGCCAAGGGAGGTGAAACGAAAGTCAAAGCACCAAGAAAGTGTTCTTGGTTCTACGCACCATCCCTTCATCTTCCTATTTTTTGTCCTATATGTTGAATGCATGGATTGTTTTGCAAGAAACCTAAGGCTATATAAGAGAGTATGCAGCCACCACAACTCCAAACTTTTACATTACACAACCCTATTTTCTACATTACACATTAGATTAGAATAAAACCCTAGCCCCTCTTTTTTCGTCTTAAGCATTTTTCTCTTCTTTTCCTCTTTTTGTTTATAATTAGATCTTCATCTTTCTCATATCAATTCCCTAGTTTAGAAACAATAAAAATCTTTATTTCCTAGTTTCTTATTATCATTATCAAGTATTGTAATTCATGGATCGAAGAAATAATGCAAGCATCTTTCAATTGGATTTATATTATTACAATTATATTGTTTTGATCGTCATATAGGTATTTCTATTTATCTCTTTTATTTAAGTTCTTTAATTATTGTTTTGATTATTGTTTTCTATTCATGATTATCTTAGATTCATCGTAATATTGTTATAATCATTTTATTTCAATTAGATCGTTAATTTATCGTTGTTATTATCGCCATATAAAAGTCTTAAAATATTATCAAAAACAAATAAACATGTCTAGACTAGTTTTAATTGTTAAAATCAACCTAGATCTAAATACCATGAGTAAGTAGTCACCTTTCTAGGGTATAGGGTAGCCATGTTAGGTTAATTAAAAGATGAAAATTGGATAAAGAAATTGTGCCTTTAAAACGTTGTGTCTATGCATGTTTGGATTGTAATGATGGTGAAGAATTTCTGGCCAAAATCATTGACTAAAATGGAATTTGTTTCCAAGGTAGAAATACGTGAATTGAATAGACAAAGCATGACATGGTAGATCAAACCTAGTAAATCGCCTAAAACCCTGCTAGACCATCTGGACTATGATTGTAATGAACACAACATTCTTACGATCTCACAATGAATTATTTGCATTTTCTAAATCCAATTTCATCAATATGTTAACCTACATGTGTGAACCTATTTCCCTAGATCTTTTATATCATTGTTAATTCGTAATTTATTTCATTGTTTTCATTTTGATCTGTTTTTATCTTGTTTTTATTTTGTTTATGCTTTTTATTAATTTAGAATCCAAAACCCCAAAACCCAGATACTCGTTAGATAAGATTTAATTGCAAGACATTTTACATCCTATAGGAAACACCATCTGCCTGAGGATCGACCCCTACTTCCCTAATTACATTAATTTGTTGTTAGCCTAGTCTGGGTAATTATCTTTGACCAAGGCTTGCGACAGGCCCGATCAAATTGCATGTGTTAGTGGGCATATGACAACGTTGTTGGGAGGCGAACGCTTTGCGTTGATCGACCCGGCTGTCAAATGTTGTATACTTGCGAGGTGGTGTCATTGCATGTAGCGTATCGCTTGTTATGAGGCTTATGCTCTTTTCCGCCTCGTTCGTGAAGGTTTACCAAATTTGGGGTACTCGGCGTCTATGATTGACCGAGTCTTGGATGCAAAATGTCATCGCATGTCGAATCAGAAAACGTTTATTCCGAGAGTCTGGCCAGATTTAGACTAGGACCGTATTATGATCGTCGTCCTACCGGGAGGAAATTAGTCTAAATATACGAAATGAATTGTATCGTGTATGCGTTCAGGGCAATATTTTATCCCGTGGATGCCTTTTAATCATACTTGCATGTACACGGTGCTAGTGCGTGTCATTTACCGTGAGAGACGTCGTCAACGTATTGTACGTTTGAATGGATGGTTATATGATTAATTATTTGTGATCTTTGGATGACTTGGCATGGTTTGTTTGTCGAGTCTCAATCTTATCTAACTTATGCCGCTAACGGTCAGATGCAAGCCCTAGTGAGAGTGTATGGTTGCCTAAGAGTGTCATTTCCGAGTCTTTCTATAATATGATGGTTACGGTTTTGTACTTCATGGATCGATATTCTTATGTATTGAATTGCCTATTTATCCTTCTCGTATTTCACATGTATATTTATATATGCATGCTTCATTTTTTTTCGTCTTTCCGTTTATGTACGTTTATTGTGATATGGCTGGGAGAACCCGGAGTTACTCCCCACTGACTGTGGCGTTCATGTTTTTCATGGATGAACAGGTTGCTTGATTGAATGGCTTTTTGCTTGTGGTATTTTGGGTTCGGGTGTGAGCTAGCGGGCGTTGGCCTGGATGAATCACCTCTAGACGTTGTTTAGCTAGTTGCCAATAACTTTGATGTTGGATAACATTTTGAGAGACTACGTCTCTTGTAGTATTTTACATTTTGGTTTGTAATTATTGACATTCCTCGTACATTTCTAATTGCATGTGAAAAGTTTTAAAAACACCGTATTTTCCGCTATATTAATCACATGCTTGTATGTTTTATTTCCGCATTCGCGAGGGTTGTCACAGTTGGTATCAGAGCTTTTAACGCTCCGATGCACACACGTGAACCCTAAATTTAAACTACTTGACCTTGAAATAATAAATGAGAAATGGGTAGAAGTTAAGGATTTTACTTGGTAGTCTATTTGTTTATGCTAAGTGTTAGGATTAACTTGTTTTGTTTTTGTTTCTTATGAAGATGGTTAGACCTCGAGTAGTAGAGAACGTTATGCTAGAAGCTCTTACGCAAGTGTTGAAGAATCAACAAGATGCGGCTATTGCTCTAGCCAACCAAGTTCCCCCTCGAAGAGAAGATAACCACCAAGGAGGCTACGCTTGGGTGGCCAGTTAAATAGCCAGAAATAAGATTATACCTTATGGTGGAGAGCCGGACCCTACCGAGCTATCGGAATGGTTCCGAGAAATGGAGAAGCAATTTGATTTATACCAAGTCCGTGAAGAGGACAAGGTAAGGATTTCAAAGCACTTCCTTGTAAGGGAAGCAGATAATTGGTGGGCGATTACTAGTGCCACCGCTACACTTGAAGACGATTTCAATTGGGCTTGTTTCAAAGCTCTAGTTGAAGGTCGATTTTATCCCAAGGAGCTCAAGCAACAAAGGCTCAAGGAATTTATTGACTTCAAGCAAGGTAACTTGTCGGCACAAGACTTCACCACGGAGTTCAACAAGCTTGCTCATTTTGCTCCGAGGCTTATCAAAGATGACGAGGACCGAGCTTTCTACTACCGCAACAAGCTTAGTGCTTTACTTCAAAGTAAAGTGAGGAGGAATACTACTTTCTTTGGGGATTTATATGATGATGCTTTATGGGCCGAGAACTCCATGAAGGCCATTAGAGATGAAGCTATGATGAAGAATCCCTCTCCTTCTTTCACTCGTAGGCCTAATTTCTATGGGAAGAGGTCGTTTACTCCGTCGTCCTCCAACTCTTATGCTAACAAGAGGAGATTCAATCCTCCTTCAAATGCAAATACAAGAGCTCCCGCTCCTTTCATTCCCCGAGCTACTTCTAACGTGGCTCATAGGCCTTATGCTCCTCCTCAAGCTTAAGGTCGCTTATGTAACCGTTGTAGACAACCACACTACCCCGGTGTGACTTGTTCCAACCTACCTTATATTTGCTTCTTTTGCCAAAAGGGTGGTTACCGTAATGAGGATTGCCCCGATCGTAAGTTGCCCCCTCCAATTGCCAAACCTAAGGGTTCTATCTTCGTTCTGAGCCGAGCCGAAGCCGACGCTAATCCGGAGATAATTACGGGTATGTTCTCAATTTTAGAGCAACCGTGTCTTATTCTATTTGATACCGGTGCTTCTATGTCCTTTGTGTCTTCGACTTATGCTAATAAATTATCTATCGAGCCTACTTCTAGTGAGGATACTCCCATACCCTTACCATCCGGAGAAATTATCTCTTGTTCTACTCTTTATCCTAATGTCCCAATATCTATTTTGGGTGCTATCTTTCCCGTAAATCTCCTTAAGTTTCCTCTAGGAGAGTTCGATATAATTCTAGGTTTTGATTGGCTAGCATTGTACCATGCTAGGTTCGAGTGTAGAGATCAAAAGATTTATTTAAAGAGTCCTTTAGGAGTTAGAATAACCTATAAGGGATCTCATCCCCGAAAGGGTGTGTCTTTGATTTCCGCAATGAAGTTGATGAGTATGGTAAGAAAGGGTCACCAAGCATACTTGTGTTGTGACTTCTACAACTAACTCCTTACCGAAAATTGAAGATGTGCCTATAGTTCGTGAATTTGTTGATGTATTCCCTGAAGACTTGCCCGGGATTCCCCCTGAGCGTGATGTTGAGTTTTCCATTGATCTTGTACCTGGATCCGAACCCATAGCAAAAGCTCCTTACCGTATGGCTCCAACCGAATTGAAAGAGTTAAGGAAGCAGCTTGATGATATGATTGAGAAGGGTTTTATTCGACCAAGTGCCTCGCCTTGGGGTGCTCCCGTTCTTTTTGTGAAGAAGAAAGATGGTTCCATGAGACTTTGTATTGATTACCGTGAGCTGAACCGAATTACAATCAAGAATAGGTATCCTTTGCCGAGAATTGAAGATTTGTTTGATCAACTAAAGGGTGCTTCTACTTTTTCCAAGATCGATTTGACATTCGGTTATCACCAAATTCCTGTTCGTGATGCCGATATTCCGAAGACCGCTTTTAGTACAAGGTATGGTCATTATGAGTTCAAGGTGATGCCATTTGGATTGACAAATGCTCCCGCTATTTTTATGGACGAAATGAACCGCACTTTTAGTGAGTACCTTGATAAGTGTGTTGTGGTGTTCATTGACGATATCCTTATATTCTCCAAGACCGAAGAAGAGCACGCTATTCATCTAAGGACTATTTTGGGTGTTCTTCGTCGTCAAAAGTGGTTTGCCAAATTCTCCAAGTGTGAACTTTGGTTACCTAAGGTGTCCTTTCTCCAGGTGGATCCTTCGAAGATTGAAGCTGTGGTTGATTGGAAGAGTCCGACCGACATTAGAGAAGTTCGAAGTTTTCTTGGTTTAGCTGGTTATTACCGTAGATTTGTCAAAGATTTCTCAAAGCTTGCTAGACCTATGACCCAATTGTTGAAGAAATAAACCAAGTTCCTATGGAATGAAGCTTGTGAAGCCGCTTTTCAAGAGTTAAAGAAATGGTTGACTACCGCTCCGGTGTTGACCTTGCCTGAAGATGGTGTAGACTTTGATGTCTATTATGATGCTTCCAAGATGGGATTGGGTTGTGTACTTATGCAAAGTAGGAAAGTGGTGGCTTATGCTTCGAGACAGTTGAGAGTTCATGAAGTGAACTATCCTACTCACGATTTGGAATTAGCCGTCGTTGTTCATGCTTTGAAAGTGTGGAGACACTATCTTATTGGTGTTCATTGTCGTATATTCACCGATCACAAAAGTTTGAAGTACATATTTACTCAAAAAGAGTTGAATATGAGACAAAGAAGATGGTTGGAATTGGTGAATGATTATGATTTTGAGTTGTTGTACCATGAAGGGAAGGCAAATGTTGTTGCCGATGCTCTTAGTAGAAAATCTTCTCATTCCTTGAATGTTATGCGGGTATTACCCGATGATCTTTGTATTGAGTTTTGAAACTTGAAGTTGGAATTCTTGGAGCGTGGATTTGATTATGTTGGTGCTATGACTGCCGAACCTGTTTTCCTCCGTGAGATCCGCGAAAGCCAAGTTGATGATCTTACCTACAAGTCTATTCAAGCCAAACTTCTAGAAGGAAAAGCTAAAGATTTCAAGTTTGATGATAAAGGTGTTCTTCGATTCCATGGCCGTTTGTTTGTTCCTAATGCTCTTGACTTGAGAAAGTGAGTTCTTGATGAAGCTCACCTTTCCCTTTATTCTATTAACCCCGGAGGTGATAAGATGTATAAAGATTTGAAGCTACAATTTTGGTGGCCGAATTTGAAAGGCGATGTTGTGTCTTATGTTGGAAGATGTCTTACTTGCCAACAAGTGAAAATTGAACACAAGAGGCCCGGTGGATTGCTACAACCTTTGGATATTCCACTATGGAAGTGGGAATCTATTTCTATGGATTTTGTCATGGCTTTGCCACGGACCGTGGAAGTAAAGATGTCGTTTGGGTTGTCGTTGATCGTTTGACCAAGTGTGCTAGATTCATTCCGATCAAAGAGACTTGGAGTTTAGACCGACTAGCGAAAGCCTATGTTGAGGAGATTGTTAGATACCATGGTGTTCCCAAGGAGATTATATCTGACCGAAATCCGAGGTTTTGTTCGAGATTTTGGAAGGCTTTACAAGAAGCCATGGGTAGTAAGTTGTTCATGAGTACCGCATTCCATGCCGCTACTGATGGTCAGACCGAGAGGACTATTCAGACTTTAGAAGACTTGCTTAGGGCTTGTGCACTCGACTTCCAATCTAGTTGGGAAAAGAGTCTACCGTTAGTGGAGTTTTCTTACAACAATAGTTATCATGCCTCGATCAAGATGGCTCCTTATGAAGCTCTTTATGGAAGAAAATGCCGAAGTCCTATTTGTTGGAATCAATTGAGTGATGTTCGTGACTTAGGTCCCGATGTTCTTGTTGAAACCATTGATCATGTGAAGGTCATTCGTGATAGAATGAAAGCCGCTCAAGACCGACAAAAATCTTATGCCGATATCCGGAGAAGACCGTTAGAATTTGAAGTTGGTGATAAAGTATTCTTGAAAGTATCTCCGATAAAAGGTGTTAAAAGGTTTGGTGTTAAGGGTAAATTGAGCCCGAAATACATTGGACCCTTTGATATTGTGAAGAGGATTGGTGTCGTTGCTTACAAGTTGAACTTGCCCCCGAATTTGGCTAAGGTTCATGATGTATTCCATGTTTCTCAATTGAGAAAGTACGTTAGTGATCCAAGCCATGTCTTTCAAACGGAAATGCCCGAGCTTGAACCGAATTTATCCTTTGAAGAGAAGCCGATCCGCATCCTAGATCGCAAGGATAAGAAGTTGAGAAGCAAAGTGGTTCCTTTAGTGAAAATCTTGTGGAGATGTGCCAATGTTGAAGAAGAGACGTGGGAAACAGAAGCTTCTATGCGTAGTAAATATCCAAGCCAATTCGATTAAGGTATCTTTTTTTCGCTCAAGTTTCGAGGGCGAAACTTTTTAAAAGGTGGGGTGATTGTAACACCCGCAAATGTACCCTATTTTTATAGTAAAAATATTTTACGGATACTTTTCAGCGAAATTTAGTTTTAGTTTAGAATTAAATTTCCCGTGTTTAGTTTAGAATTTCCGAGTTCGTATTTGGACTTTACACGAGATTTCGAGTAAGTTACGTCTTAAGACGTTATGGGTTTTTCCATGACTTTTTCCACTTACTCCTTCATATACTCCCTCATAACCCTAACTCCCTCACATTCAATCTTCTTCTTCCTCACCAAGTAACCATCAAACCATAACCTCCATATTTGCTCAAGTTTTAATATCGTCACTACTCCTTCATTTCTCGCTCAAATTCACACAAGTTCGTCTTATTCTTTCCCTCTCATCGTTCTCTATCTTAATTGTTAATAAAATTACCGTCTTTCTCCCTTTTAAATTTATCCGTCTTTCTCAAAGGTGAATTATATTCATCTTTTATTATCTAATTGTAGGTGGTGACCTCCAAGACCCCGACAAAGACTACTTCTTGATAGAAGAGGACATCGACGCGGATTGAAGACGCGAAAAGGTAACGGTGAAGGGTTACTCGATATCATTTACGTGTTTTATGTGTTTTCTATGATAGTGATCGTATTTAGAATATGATTAGTAATCTTAGGAATTGTGTTGTTGATATTAGTTGTTCTTAGTTGATATTTGATAATGATAATTGATGATTGATGATGATAATTGAAGTTGGTTAATATTCATAAGTGTTGAAAGTGTTGTTTTCGTGCATAATAGATACCAACCGGCCGCCCGGCAGCCGGTCAGCTGACCGGCTGGGGAGTGGCTGATGTTTAATTGTGTTACGTAAAAGTTTTGGTATATAATTGGTCTCAGCCAGCCGACCAGCAGCCGGTCAGCCAACTGGCTGAGACACACCTCACTTTGCCTTTGTTTTTCTCGTATGTCTTTGGTCCCAGCCGGGTAGCCGGCAGCCGGTCCATTTGACCGGCAGGGACACTCTGCTTTTTCAGTTGGTTTTCAAATGATATATTGGGCCATCCGGGTAGCTGGCAGCCGGCCCACCTGACCGGCTGGCACCCGCTGACAATTGTTTTGAGATTCTTACTTACGTTTTTATTTATAATATTCCCGATGGTTCATTTATCGTATAAATTTACGTAATGACTTTAAATATTAATGTTTCGAATATATGATATTCCATTCGCTTGTATTGCATGTGTTGTGACGGGTTTTGATATGTCCCACTTTGAGTCGGTTTTACAAATGTTACGGTTTGAGCACTAATTTTCTATGTGCTTTGTACTCTCATTCCCTTGGCTACCTCTTCGTTCGTAAGGCTGGAATGTCGGAACGGGGAGTGTATCCTTACTGCTTAATTGCATGTGTTAGTAGGCATATGACGACGTTGTTGGGAGGCGAACGCTTTGCGTTGATCGACCCGGCCGTCAAATGTTGTATACTTGCGAGGTGGTGTCATTGCATGTAGCGTACCGCTTGTTATGATGCTTGTGCTATTTTCCGCCTCTTTCGTGAAGGTTGACCGAATTTGGGGTACTCGGCGTCTATGATTGACCGAGTCTTGGATGCGAAATGTTTATCGCATGTCGAATCGGAAAATGTTATTCCGAGAGTCTGGACAGGTTTAGACTAGGACCGTATTATGATCGTCGTCCTACCGGGAGGAAATTAGTCTACATATACGAAATGAATTGAATCGTGTATGTGTTCAGGGCAATGTTTTATCCCGTGGATGCCTTTTAATCATACTTGCATGTACACGGTGCTAGTGCGTGTCATTTACCGTGAGAGATGTCGTCAACGTATTGTACGTTTGAATGGATGGTTATATGATTGATTATTTGTGATCTTTGGATGACTTGGCATGGTTTGTTTGTCGAGTCTCAATCTTATCTAACTTATGCCGCTAACGGTCAGATGCAAGCCCTAGTGAGAGTGTATGGTTGCCTAAGAGTGTCTTCCCCGAGTCTTTCTATAATATGATGGTTACGGTTTTGTACTTCATGGATCGATATTCTTATGTATTGAATTGCCTATTTATCCTTCTCGTATTTCACATGTATATTTATATATGCATGCTTCATTTTTTTTTCGTATTTCCGTTTATGTACGTTTATTGTGATATGGCTGGGAGAACCCGGAGTTACTCCCCACTGACTGTGGCGTTCATGTTTTTCATGGATGAACAGGTTGCTCGATTGGATGGCTTTTTGCTTGTGGTATTTTGGGTTCGGGTGTGAGCTAGCGGGCGTTGGCCTGGATGAATAACCTCTAGACGTTGTTTAGCTGGTTGCTAATAACTTTTATGTTGGATAGCATTTTGAGAGACTACGTCTCTTGTAGTATTTTACATTTTGGTTTGTAATTATTGACATTCCTCGTACCTTTCTAATTGCATGTGAAAAGTTTTAAAAACACCGTATTTTCCGCTATATTAATCACATGCTTGTATGTTTTATTTCCGCATTCATGAGGGTTATCACATGTTTTGTTCGAGGTTTTGGCAGGCTTTTCAAGAAGCCTTTGGGTAGCAAGTTGTCGATGAGTACCGCTTTCCATGCCGCTACCGATGGCCAAAACGAGAGGACTATTCAAACCCTTGAAGACCTTTTGAGAGCTTGTGCCCTTGACTTTCAAACTAGTTGGGAGAAGAGCTTACTATTGGTGGAATTCTCCTACAACAATAGTTATCATGCATCCATCAAGATGGCGCCCTATGAAGCCTTTTATCGAAGGAAGTGTCGTAGTAGTATTTGTTGGGACCAATTGAGTGATGTTCGAGATTTGGGTCCCGGCAACCTTGTAGAGACGATCAATCACGTGAGATCATCCGTGAAAGGATGAAAGCCGCCCAAGATTGCAAAAACATCTTATGCCGATACCCGAAGAATACCTTTGGAATTTGAACTGGGCGATAAAGGTTTCTTGAAATTATCCCCGGTGAAAGGTGTGAAAAGGTTTGGTGTGAAGGGTAAGTTGAGTCCAAAGTACATTGGATTCTTTGATATTGTGAAACGAATTGGTGTCGTAGCCTACAAGTTGGACTTGCCCCCGAATTTGGGCAAGGTTCATGATGTGTTCCATGTATCTCAATTCAGGAAGTACATAAGTGATCTGAGTCATGTTTTGCAAACCGAAGTCCCCGAGCTCGAACCAAATCTATCGTTCGAAGAGAAGTCGATTCGTATCTTAGATCGGAAGGACGGGAAGTGATGATCATTATTTATATACATATTTTATGTCTCCCTTAGATGCATTTAACTTGATTTACCGTCTTTCGTTGCTTATTTCTATGCTATTTTAGCTAGAATATCGATTCTGCCGCGTTTGTTATGTTTTAATGCAGATTGGATGCATTTGTAGCTTTTTGAGTAGATATGGAGCATGGCGGAGGTGGATCGTGGAAAGTTAGGCACGGGAATCGAGGAGAATCGAGAATGAAAGTGTAACAACCCGAAAAGTACCCTATTTTTCTAGTAAAAATATTTTACGGATACTTTTCAGCAAAGTTAAGTTTTAAAATAGAATTTATTGTTTCGAGTCGTATTTAGAAATTCCGAGTTCGTATTTGGAATTTCTGCGAGATTTCATGAGAATCCCGTTTTAAAGTCATCTTTGACTTTTCTTGACTTTTAAGTCGTCTTTGACTTTTCTTGACTTTTTAAGTCGTCATTGACTTTTCTTGACTTTTAAGTCGTCATTAACTTTTTTTGACTTTTAAGTCATCATTGACTTTTCTTGACTTTTAAGTCGACTTTGACTTTCGCTGACTTTCCCGACTCGCCTTGTAATTTTAAAGACCGAAATTATATTTGAAAAATAATAAATTTAATTTATTTTTATTAAGATTTATTTGAATTTATGATAATTTAATATAATTATTTTGAATGTATTCGGGATTAAAGAATAACTTTTACGGTTTAATCCCGAACGTCATTTAACTATTCCCGAGTCATCGTAAATCCCGAAACAAACCCGAAACTCGACTTTGGCATGAGTCACACGCCCATGTCACCTTTTTCCACTCACTTTAGATATTTTGAATTAATATGATTAAACTAATAATAATATCTAAGATATTTATTACTTTATCGATCCGTCAACGTAAATTACGCAAATCGCTTGAAAAACAGACCCGATTCTTCATGAACCACGCGGCTCTCCTTCCTCTCTTAGGCCTTGATATTTTCTTTCTTTTCATTTCAATAACATAATATCTAGATATTTGGTTTAATTAACTTAATATCTAATTATATTTAATCAATTACCGTAATATATTTATTAAACCCGAGTCAATTCCGTAACAACAATTTCAAAACCCGACTCCATATTTCCTCTATATGTACACGGCTCACTCACCACACTTACTCACTAACAACTTTTCATTTTATAATAAATCAAATTAAGATCTAATTAACACTTTCTTTAATCGTTCTTCATCGTTCTTCGTCGTTCTTGAGCAAAATCATCATAAAACCTTCATTTCTTATTCAAATCCGTCCTAACTTATATTTCTAGAATCTCCTCTTCGCTCTCCATCTTCAAGTACGGTTTATTGTCAATTCCGTCAAAATCGTTTTCAACACTTTAATTATGGAAAATCAAGTTTTAATTCTAATAATGTTTTTCTTGTCATTTCTTATAGGGGAAGATTTTGAAGACGAGTTTGGTGACTCGTATATATTAGGGGAAGATTAGAAGACGGGTTTCTTATTTCTTAGTTCTTATATTTTGGTGCTACTTGATTTTGTGCTAGCTAAGGTAACGATTCCGAGTTACTCGACGAATTAATGATACATACTTTAGTTGTTGTTTATGATTTACGGTTTTTAAGTAGTAACATGATAGGTGGTTATGATTATTATGTTGTATGAATTTATGACATGTTTTAGTGTTCTTGATAAATTTGGATGATGTTCATAATCATGATTTTTGTATGGATGGTTGTTAAAATGGTTGTTTGTTAATTAATACATGTTGGAAATATTTTGGGTTGGTTGTTGGTAGAACCGTGTATGGGGCTGTTTAGGGGGGGCTGGAAACCGGACCCAAACCAGGCGGTTCAGCCCAGTTCAGGCCGGTCCAGGCCGGTTCAGACCCGGTCTGGATTGGTCCGTGTATGGGTCAATTGTTTTTTGTCGATACTTGATTGTTTTGTTGTTGTTTTGACGGGTTTTAAATATGTTATGCATGCGGGAAATATTAAGAAATGGTTTTTAGAAATGATGACCAAAACCGGTCCAAAATGAACCGCGGGTCCCTTGGACTTGTGACGGTTTTTGAGTATTGTTATTTTATCGCGTTTTGTAATATTTAGCAAGTGGGAAATTTTAATAAGTAAATTATTTAATTAAAAAGTTTTCATAATATTATTATTTCTCACATGTTAGAAATTATAATACGAGGTTGTAGTTTAATTTGATGTCCTTTAAGTCAAGCGGGTTTTTGGTAAGAATTAATAATTCACATGTTAGAAATAGAATGAAATAACATGAAATGAATGTGATATTCTTATGTTCAAGCCTCGATGGCTAAGACTCTGTTTCTAGCCGGTTTGGCCAAACGGGTTTGGTCAAACTAAGATCTAGTCAGCCCCGTTTTGACTGATGACCCGTCGCGGGACTCGGGTCGGGGATTTGTCTTCAGGTAAGGTTTATTTAATGAATGAATGAACGAGCCTTAGTAGATATGAGGCGATATGATATTTGAATATGATTTTTATGCAATTAGTCACATGATAGGAAGTTTTCCCGTGACTGTTTAATTATATGGTTGGTGTCGTGTTGACTAAGTACCCATAGAGAATTATGAGTATATGGCGTCTTGACCATTCTAATTCTAAATGAGTATCTTGGACCATGACATTGATAGGCCTTACTATCTTTAACGAGTATATGTTCACCGCTTGATAGCTTTTGTGTTCCGGCTTGGTGGATCTCCAAGTCGGGGCATGGCTGCCTTATTGCTTCCACTTTGGGAATGGAGCCAGCTTTAGTACTAGCCAACCCTTTGGTGGATCTCCTTAGGGGTACTCATGTGATTGTATCATGGGTCTTGGATGCGATGGATCTTCGCATTTCTCTAGGTCTGCGCAGTCTAGGTTTAGGGTAGAGTGGTATCTTGGCCATGTTATTAGGGTAACCTCTGAGCTAAGATATGTGCTTTGGATCTGGGCCATGTTATTAGGGTAACCGCTGAGCCTAGATGTGTGCTTTGTATTTGGGCCATGTTATTAGGGTAACCGCTGAGCCTAAATATATAAGTATATCCTACCTCGTGGTATAGACTCGAGTTACAGAAGTCTTCTATTGACTGTCTAAGAACTTATGCCTGTTTGTAGACGTATTGGTCTTTCATGTTTGATGATTCTATGAATCTTAGAAGGTGAGATGCAAGCCGGCTAAGGTTGATAGAGTTTGGATTACCGGTTGTTAACTGATTCACATGATAGTTTGCATGAGTAGCTTAGCCTTCACATGCTAGGTTATATGTTAGTTATTTGTTTCATAACATGATAAGCATATCGTATATGTTAAGGTTTTGTATTTTCCATATACATTGCTTTTATGTTATTCATGTTTTATTAAACTCGACATTTCGTGGCTGGGAGAACTCGGAGTTACTCCCCACTGACTGTGGCTTCCGTGTTTATATTTAATGCGGTTGGCAGGTTCGTGATGCATACTTGGGTACATTGACGAGCTAGCGAGTGAAGTATTTACCTTGGACCTATATTCGGTTCTTAGATTGTATATTATTATACACTCTTTTATTTCCGTATTTATACGGGAGATATGTCTCCCGTTTTGGATATTTCTTATGTATTATATAAATTCCTTTTTGTTATGAACCTTTTTATTTAAGACACCTTCGTTATGATGAATATATTTAATAGTAGGTTCCGGTTTTAAAAAAATTACCGATTTTCACTAAAGTGAACCTATTAGAAACGTATTCTCATCTTTTATTTATTTAAATTATTTTTTTTCTTTCCGCAAATTTGAGGGTGTCACAGTGTCTATTGTGGTTAGGGGGGGGGGGGGGTGGGTCAAAGTGGCCATGAACACGGTCTTGTAGCGGGTTTGTAGTACAGGAAATCAAGGTTTTGATATGGGTAAAATCGCGTTCCCTAAATCAAAATAAACCTAACTCAGTACTAAGTAATAGTCAGCGATAAGTAAGGTATCAAATCCACAAGGAAGCGGTAATATTCTATTTGCTAAAACTAAGTTCGTCTGAAGGTAACAATTTATGAGATTTGATTTTTGGTTATCTTTAACTAATTGCAATAATAAAAGATGAATTCAATAAGATTAAAGGTATAGGGTCTCAGGTTTACTAGATATGTTATCCGGGGATATAATATTATCAATAAAAAGGTCAATTAAGTTGTTTAAGGTCACAAGATCGGTCAGTTCAATTATGCCATTTAGATTTAGATTTAACATGCGATCGCTATCATTAAACTAGTCTATCCAATTGTCGCTGCCTATCTTAGTCTTAACCCGGTCAGTGATAATCTAATTCCCAAGACTAATTAATTAACTCTGATAAGTAAATCAATTAACTAGAAGTAAGACAACAATTGAACAACAACTTATGCAATTTAACAATCAATCCATAAATCAATCCCTTTCTAACAACCTAGATCCCCCTATAACCCTAGATAGAAATTTAGCTACTCATAACGATGTAAATAATAGTAATAATAAATAAGGTAAACCTGATAAACAATAAACAAAAGATTGAACAAAGAAAACTAACAATGTAATAATAATTGATGGAAGAAGATTAGTAAAAATACTGATTACACGTTTGAAATGAAGGAAAATAGTCTTGATGAATCAATCCAGTAGCAAAGCTAATAGAACTAGGGTTTCTAAGGTGTTTCTATGATAAAAAAGCGTAAGAAATAACAAGAAACGAGTTTTCTATTTATATTACACAATAATCCTAAATTAAAGAGTTTTAGGAAAACACGGATTCGCATAAACACTCGATCGAGTATTGGGACACTCGATCAGGTATTTCACCTGCGACTCGATCGAGTTTCGAAATACTCAATCGAGTGCTCTTGATATGCATCATCTCTAATCTTCTCGCGACTCGATCTCCGTGTCTATCGAATCCGCGGTGTTCATTATCATTCAATTGTTCTGCAAATACATCCAGTCTGCATTAATATACCAAAAAGTGACAGTATCGACATTCTAACAATAATAGCATTTAATCGCTCATTTAGGCACTAAAAACCGTCACTTAAGTGACTAAGGGGAGACATAAACATGTATATAAATATGACTCATCAAACTCCCTAAAACTATATCTTTGCTTGCTGTTGGAAATTAAGGACATACCTTATGCGGAAGCGATCAGATCGTTGTATTCGCTAACTGCCTTCTACCATATATCGTACCTCCGGCGGCTACTAAAGTCCCAGAATATGTCCACACCCCAAATCTTAAATCCCATATTGATGGTGGACTTAACCTATAGAGTATGTAACTTTGTGTGTATTGTGTTTATCAACATGAGTTAGTCTTTTATCAACTTTTTCTTCTTCTTATATTCTCTCCACATAAGTGTTACAAGAAAGATAAAAAGTCACTTAACCATATACTAAATATGATTAATTAACGTATTAAAAGAATAATTCAATACATGATTAATAGGTATTGAATAGTAACATCCACCTTAATTTAGCCGTTACAAACTCAAAATTCAATACTCCCACTCGGCCACACAACCGAGTGAACAACGCTCCCACTTGGTCACTCAACCAAGGGATTACAACACTTGTTCACAATGTCAACATAATTTTTCATCCTATCACGAAGATAAAGCAAACTTAATAACTTCAATACACAACCAAGTTTATCATAACACAATACTTCATAACAATCTCTAATGCTTCATACGAGAAATGGGGTGTGCGACCAAAACGTAACAAAGTAATGTTATACTCCCTCCTATTCCATCTATTCTTCCCTATTTCCTATTTGGTTCATTCATGTTTTCTTCCCTATTTCCATTTTTGGAGGTGGGGTTGTGTGTTTTCTGTGGTCCATATTTAATTGCATGTGGGGTATAGTGTTTTGTGTGGTCCAAATTCATTTCCTTAATTCTAGAGCTCAAATGAAAAGGGAAGAATACATAGAATAGGAGGGAGTATTAAGTTACAATCAAAACTAACATAACAATTTCACATTATCAATACCCCAAATCTTTCAAAGATCACCGTTAGCATACACAGTCCCCATATGCTATCAATCATTCAGTTATATACACAATATAACCCATGGCCAGGAAATTTTGGAGAACTTGAATTGATCATTCCTTAGACACGAATAATAATCCATCTCAACTTAACTGCTTTCCTAACATGATCCATTGAACCTTAATTTTTTAGGTCCTTAGAAGTCATATTAAAGGAGCAACATCAAGAATTAACTTCATATCATAGCTCCAAGTCAAAAAGGTATCGAACAAAAGTGGACAACGCAGTCCATTGGATCACACAGTGACAAAGTAGGGAATCATCTGTTAGTCCTAACGGTCGACTTATAAACACACATAGTATGATATATGTGTCACAACATATCTCCCACTACGATAGGCATATCACTCTTCTATGTCGTGCAAATATTAAGTCTAGATACTACTCAAGTATCTAACCCAATCCACTAGATTGATATACTAAATTTCCAATCTGAAACTTGTGATTCGGTTCAAAGCTGTAGTACGAAAATATGGTGTCTTTTCATACTTCGACTACAAAGTCTCATCTTAGACTTACTAAGGCGACTTTATAACGAGTCAATATCTTTAACCAAAAAATTCATTATAATCAAACATATCCACAACTCAACAAGATTAAAATTTAAATTGACTCTTTTGCACAATTAGTTCAACAATTAAACTAATTAAGAGCACATCTAAAAAGAACGTCAACAATCTTGTTAGTTAATATTACTTGATGACAACTCTTAGTTTCACACAAGAACTAATGTACTCTTACCACAAAAGTAAAAGTGAAAAACACTTGATTACATATCGTTGTACATGTAGTTTATTGGTTAGGTAACAAATTACTTATCAATTACAAGATTGACGTTCAACCATGTACTAAACAAGGTACACATCAAAATACCAACTATAATAGAACTAGAAACAATACTCTAACCGTTTCTTGCACTTGATCATAGGTTTAGACATAAACACAATATTATCTTTCTTCTAAAAATATCAATATGCCATCAATTAACAAAAGGAAACTTATTCTCCTATATAATTTTGACATAACCAAATTGATTCCACCATTCAAACTAAAACATCACAGAAATGTTATTGAAATAAATATGGAAGGCCACTAACACATGGACAAGCTTAAGAGATACAAAATATATCATCTTAATCATTTGAGACAAACTCAACTGATCGATTCGTGTATATAAGTTTCTCGAGCAACTAGATTCGAGAAAATAATCTTTACATTCATTTGAAAACAATATCCAAATAGATGACCAAAATTAAAAGAAAACGGAACAAATCCGAACATTTGAGAACATATCTCAAAATCGTCTTAAACCTTATTACCATAATCATTAATTGTCACAATATCTATCTACTCTCATTATAACATTCTATTTTCATTATTTGGCGAAAGCTCCCACTTAGAAAAAGTGATAGCTCCCACTTACTAAAAGGGGTACAAAAGAAGAATAGATGGAATAACTCCCACTATCCTCCAATGAGCAAAACTACCCATAAGAATCGACCTTATCTTAATCCTTATAACTTGACATACAAGTTAATATTTGTTCCATAGTAGATAAACTCCGATCTTTGCCTTGAATCATGGAACTACTCCCACTATCTAAACATGAAGAGAAGTTAAACTATCCTTGGTGTCTCAATGAGTTCATAAATTCTCCCACTCGCCATAAGATAGTTTTTGCACTGTAACGAATACAAGGCAAATGTCTACTAATCTTCGCCAACACTTAGAAACATATCCACGTGAATAAATATTGTGGGTCACCTAAACACAAAGTTTGACAAATGTTGAGGCATGAATGACCAATCTATTACCCAAAACTTATTTGGAGCAAGCAAAATTTCCTCAAAACATATTTAAGGAATCCTTCTTTAAACAAAAAGAAAGAAAACTTGATAAGCGTTATCCTTCACTCAACCATATCAAGTGATAATGTACAATTCCTCAACTAAAACAACATCTTGTCATAATGTTTAGGAATCGTAAGATCAACGCACAGAAAATTCCTCTTTCACACTTTGAACATATCAAAGAGTTATTCACAACCAACAATATAAACTAAGAGTTCTGATTCTAAGTTCAAAGTCAGTTTTCAATTTTATCATAAAATGTTTGAACATATCAAACACTTTACAAAAATGACAAAATAATGATTACACGGTCATAAGGCGTGAATCATCTCAAATGAAGAAGAAAAAAAACATATGGTCTCATGATACTCTTAACATTTAACTACCCACAAATAAAAGAAAAATAGATTCAAATATAAAAGAAAGACAATAAACAAATGAGAAAATGTAATCAAGCAGAATAATAAAAGTAATGCAGTGAACATAGATATTATGACCAAATACATAGTCATAAAAAAACTATTAACAACAGGTTAAATAAATATCCGTGAGTTTCAATAAACTAATTATTGAAAATAATCGTGCACCCTATGTGCGTAGAAAATTAACACATCAAATTAGTACAAAGCCTATTTAAAACATAGTTTAGCATAGCTAAAGGTGAATAATTCATCGACAAACAAAGGATTAAACAACTACGAGTTGTAAAAATTCCCGCTCTATTTCTAAATCCACAAAGAACAAGAATTAGCATCAGATGCAAGAAACACACATATAACTCGAATTGATGGAGAATGGCGTTACTTGGTTCGAAACTAACATGAACGAAATTAATATTATCTCCATACTATTCTCTTGTCGACACTAAGTCAGACGTATAAACAACACCACATATTTATTTTAAATAGTAAGGAAAACTAAGACCATTAACAATCATAGCGGGAGACATTAAATGCCAAGAAGCATTATTTCCCGTCTCGATAAGTTTTTAGAGAATTAATAAGGATTGAGTGACTATGAACTATTAAGAGTTATGTATTTTCATAATCCCATAATCGGATGGCAAACAAATTACCATGGAAAAAAAAAACAACTCCTTACAAATGTCAATCCCGTCTTTAAAAGTCACACGTAAGATAGAAAAAAAACGGGACAATCCTAAAATACATCGGGCCAAGACACATAGTCTTGTACCCTTCGTCAAATCGAAATTAACTTACATCTAGTGTGACAACCCTCGCGAATGCGGAAATATAAAACATACAAGCATGTGAAATAATATGCGGAAATACGGTATTTTAAAAAAAAAAATTTATACATGCAAGATAGATAAAACGAGGATTGTCAAAATATTACAAACTAAGTACGAAATACAACAAAGAGACGGTGTCTCTTAAAATGTTAGCAAAGAACAAGTGTTTAGCAAAACTAGCTAAAATCGTCTAGAGGTGAAACTTCCAGGGACAACGCCCGCTAGCTCACACCCGAACCCAAAATACCAATCAAAAAGCCATCCATGCAAGCAACCTGTTCATTCATGAAAAACATGAACGCCACAATCAGTGGGGAGTAACTCCGGGTTCTCCCAGCCATATCACATTAAAACGTACATAGAAGGAAATACAAAAGTAGAGCATGCATACATATAGATATACATGTGAGATACGATAAGGATAGATAGGCAATTCAATATATAATGATAAGAGCATATGAAATACAAATCCGAATCCATCATGTTATACAAAGACTCGGGGAAGACACTCTTAGGCAACCGAATACGCTCACTAGGGCTTGCATCTCACCGTTAGCGGTATAAGTTTGATAAGATTGAGACTCGACAAACAAACCATGCCAAGTCATGCAATGACCATGAATAAATCCATCATGTTATCATCCATTCAAACAACCAATACATAGACGGTGCCCAATCATGCAATGACCATGAATAATATCATGAAATCACGCATTCAAAGACGACAACACAAAGACGACTTCTCTCACGGTAAATGAAACGCTACTAGCACCGGTCCCATCAAGTACGATTAAAAGGCATCCACGAGATCACATTTCTTTGAACGCATACACGATGCTACAGTTCGTATAGTAGGCTAATTTCCTCCTTGGTAGCACGACGATAATAATACGGTCCTAGTCTAAACGTGGCCAGATTCTCGGAATCACATTTTCCGATTCGACATGCGATAACATTTCGTATCCAAGGACTCGGTCAATCAATAGACGCCGAGTACCCCAAATTCGGTAGATCAATTTACGAAAGAGGCGGAAAAGAGCACAAGCCTCATAACAAGCGGTACGCTACATGCAAATAACACCACCTCGCAAGTACACAACATTTGACGGCCGGGTCGATCAACGCATAGCGTTCAACTCCCAACAACGTCGTCGTATGCCCACTACACATGCATTAAGCAGTAGGATACCTCTCCGTTCCGACATTCCAGCCTTACGAACGGGAAGGTAGCCAAGGGAATGAGAGTACAAAGCACAAGACAAAATAGTGCTCAAACCGTATCATTTGTAAAAACCGACTCAAAGTGGGACATATCAAAAACCGTCACAAAACATGTGATACAAGCGAATGAAATATCATATATCCAAAACATGAATATTATAATTCACTACGTAAAATTATACGATAAACGAACGATCGGAATTATTATAAATGAAAACCGTAAACAAGAAATTAAAACAACATTCAGCAGGTGCCAGCCGGTCAGGCTAACCGGCTGCCGGTCTACCAGCTCAGGCCAAAAGTCAATAAGAAAATCAACATGAAACATCAGTGTGTCGCAGCCGTTCAGGTCGACCGGCTGCCGGTCAACCGGCTGGGACCAAAGGGTCAATTGAAAAACAAGGAAGAAAGGGGGGTGTCTCAGCCGGTGGTCTGACCGGCTGAGACCCAAGTCATTTTCCAAAATCACTTAAAAGTGTAACAATATACAGCCACTGCCCCAGCCGGTTGTCTGACCGGCTGCCGGTCGACCGGCTGGGGTCCATAGTACACGAAAATGCCTTATTTCATCCATGTTTAACATTAATCAATTATCGATTATCAACATAAATCATAGATTCTCATATAAATTCTCAACAAACAATATATATCATCATCAAGACAATTACTAATCTCACTAATCGTATTCTAAATACGATTCCTAGCATAGATAACATGTAAAACACGTAAATGATATCGAGTAACCCTTCACCGTTACCTTTATGCGTCTTCACTACTCGTCGAGCTCCTCTTCAATTAGAAAATAGTCCTTGTCGGGATCTTGGAGGTCACCACCTACAAATAAATCATAAAAGATGAATAAAATTCATCTTGAGAAAGACGGAAAGTTTGAAAAGCGAGAAAGACGATGATTTTAATATCAATACGGATAGAGGAAGGTAAGAGGGGAAGAATGAGACGAACTTACGTGAATTTCAACAAGAAACGAGGAAGATACGATGATTAAAAGATGGATCAAAATTGGAGGCAAGGGTTTCTTAAGGAAGAAGGTAAGTTGAAATGTGTTTGTGTGAAAAAATAGGTTAAGGGAGGAGTATGAGTATGTATAAGGAAAAGTCAACCAAAAGTCAAACTCGCCTTAAGACGGGATTCTCATGGAATCTCGCGGAAATTCCAAATACGAACTCGGAAATTCTAAATTCGACTCGAAAAATTAAATTTACGATTAAAACTATAATTCACTGAAAGTAACCGTAAAAATATTTTAATTATAAAAATAGGGTACATTTCCGGGTGTTACAATCACCCACCTTTTAAAACGTTTCGCCCTCAAAACTTGAGGGAAAGAAAAAATACCTTACTCGAATAGACTCGGATATTTACTACGCATAGAAGCTTCAGTTTCCCAAGTCTCTTCTTCGACATTAGCACTTCTCCACAAAACTTTCACCAAAGGAACTACTTTACTTCTCAACTTCCTCATTGCGGTCAGGCTGCGGATCGGCTCTCTTAAAAGATAAAATTGGGTTCAAGATCGGGGCAAGTTCAACTTGAAAGACATGGCTTGACGCTCCACTAACATACTTTTCTCAATTGAGGAAAAATGGGAAAACCTCATGAAACGCTTAGCCAATTGGGCGGCAAATCCAACTTATAAGCAACGACACCAAATCCTTTTCACAATATCAAAGGGTCCAATGTATTTCGGGCTCAATTTACCCTTAACACCAAACCGTTTAACACCCTTCATTGGAGATACTTTCAAGAACACTTTATCTCCAACCTCGAATTCTAACGACCTTCTTCGGATATCGGCATAAGACTTTTGACGGTCTTGAGCGGCTTTCATTCTATCACGAATGACTTTCACATTATCAATGGTTTCAACAAGAACATCGGGGCCTAAATCACGATTGTCACTCAATTGATTCCAACAAATAGGACTCCGACATTTCCTTCCATAAAGAGCTTCATATGGAGCCATCTTGATAGATGCATGATAGCTATTGTTGTAAGAAAACTCCACCAACGGTAAACTCTTTTCCCAACTAGACTGAAAGTCAAGAGCACAAGCCCTAAGCAAGTCTTCTAAAGTCTGAATAGTCATCTCAGTCTGACCATCCGTAGCGGCATGAAAAGCAGTACTCATCAACAACTTACTACCCATGGCTTCTTGCAAAGCTTTCCAAAATCTCGAACAGAATCTCGGATCTCGGTCGGATATAATCTCCTTAGGAACACCATGGTATCTAACAATTTCATCAACATAGGCTTTCGCTAAACGATCCAAATTCCAAGTTTCATTGATCGGAATAAATCTAGCACACTTGGTCAAACGATCAACAACAACCCAAACAACATCTTTACCTCCAACGGTCCTCGGCAAAGCCATAACAAAATCCATAGAAATAGATTCCCACTTCCATAGCGGAATATCCAACGGTTGTAGCAATCCACCGGGCCTCTTGTGTTCAATCTTCACTTGTTGGCAAGTAAGACATCTACCAACATAAGATACAACATCACCCTTCAAGTTCGGCCACCAAAATTGCAACTTCAAGTCTTTGTACATCTTATCACCTCCGGGGTGAATAGAATAAGGGGAAAGATGAGCTTCATCAAGAACTCGCTTCCTCAAATTAAGAGCATTAGGAACAAATAAACGACCATGGAAACGAAGAACACCTTCATCAGCAAACTTGAAATCTTTACCTTTACCTTCAAGAATCTTGGCTTGGATAGACTTGTAGGTAAGATCATCAACTTGGCTTTCACGGATCTCACGTAGAAAAACAGGCTCGGCAATCATAGCACCAACATGAACAAATCCACGCTCTACAAATTCCAAACTCAACCTCCGAAACTCGGCACAAAGATCAACAGGTAAAACATGCAAAGCATTCAAAGCATAAGAAGCTTTCCTACTAAGAGCATCGGCAACAACATTCGCCTTCCCTTCATGATACAATAACTCAAAATCATAATCGTTCACCAATTCCAACCATCTTCTTTGCCTCATATTCAACTCCTTTTGAGTAAATATGTATTTCAAACTCTTGTGATCGGTGAAGATACGACAATGAACTCCAATA
>JAIUZE010007644.1:0-13436 GCA_022085475.1 Heliosperma pusillum | reverse complement strand
GAAAAGGAAAGCGAACTAGTAAGTTATTGGCCCCATTACATAAGAATACGTGTGGTCCAATAACAAACACAACCAGAGATGGTAATGATTACTTCACTTGATTTACCGACGATTTAAGTAGATATTATGTTTGATTCTACTTAATGAGGTGCTAAGAGAAATCTTTGAAAAGTTCAAAGAGCTTCAATGAGAAGTAGTTAACCACTAAAGCATTAGATCAAGGACTTACGACTAAATCGTAACTATAAATATCTAAGTATTGACTTTGATTTTCACCAAAAGTATTGTGAAATGGTTTCACAAGTTAACTTCTCTAACACACATTATTAGATAAGGTGTTGTTGAATAGAGAAATAGAACATTATACGATATGTTTTTGTCTTTGTCAAGTCAAAATGAGCCATTTGACTAACCTTGGGATCTTAATATTTTTGTCTGCTATTTCTTTTCCCACCATATTAAAACACATTTAAAACAGTCTAATTTCATTCCATATACGATATGGGTATGGGTAGGTTTACGTCCTTAATTTATTAAGTTATTGAAAAAACAAGGCTCAATAATCCCACATTGACCACGAGAAACAAAAGCGTTGTGACTAGTGAGTGTCTTCACATACAAATACGATTATTTCTTGGTAAGACAGAGTGGGAGAAAATGTTTCAAGAGCCACAAACTGAGCATATGGTCCGGAAAAAGTTTTCCTCATTGCTTGTTCAGTAGTTGTTTCTTCGGAACCTAGGAGGTCAGGTGGAATTTTATCACTCCTTAATAGTGATGAATTCTAATATGTGACTTATAAAAGACTGTTTTTAGTCCCAACTTCTTGCTATGGCTTAGAGTCATACGATTCGTAATGGACTCCATGCATGATGGTCAGGTATGTGACCTGATAAAGTTTACTTGAAGAAGTACGACCTCTTCAATGAAAATTGATTTTTAAGATCGAAATTTGCATGGATAAACATTACAATGTTTTCAAAGATAAATGGGTATGCAAAGAGTTTTGCACTAACCTTAATTCTTCGATCCATTCGAATATACTTAGCGATTACAGCATATCATAATAGTATGATGTCAATTGGACCTCAAGGACCACCTTCTTGAATACGATTCTAGAAGAGGTTGTATATTTTATATTCACCTGTGGGTTCGTAGATCCTAACTATCCTAAGTTAATTTTGCAAGCTTAAGAGGATGTCTTAAGTAAGCACTACAGAGTTGGAATTAGTGTGTCAATCATGTCATAAAATATTTCTCGACATCTCGAGGAATTATGTTGAATACATGAAGTTTAGTGGGAGTTATATGGTTTTCATTAGTCTTATATGTGGAGACATATTGATCATTTTAGATGATGGAAGATTTTGGAGAAGTAGAATACATCTTTTAGATATCTGGATTTATGGAGATAAATCTAAAAGGATATTAGTGTTGAGTCAAAATTATTATATTGATAAGATCTTTGACTAGTTCAAGGAAGTAGAACGCATGATAATTGATTCCTTTTTGCTTCCGCTGCGGGATCAATTATATACGATGTGATGTATACTCAATCCGACATTTCGCATGCTTTGAGCATGACAAGTCGTGTGCAATCAAATCCAAGTGAGAGTCACTTGATAGCCATAAAAACATTCTTAAGTACTTGCGAAGGACTAAAGATATGTTCCATATGTTTGAAGTTTATAGTGAGTTGTGTGTAAGAGTTTACACAGACTTCAGTTTCCAAACTGATCAAAGTGATTTGAAATCACGAACTGGCTGTGTTTTATAGAAGATTTATCTGTTGGAAGAGTTCCAAGCAGAAAAGACTATTGGAAAGGTTCCAAGTAGGAGTGACATTTTAAAATATAAATGTCATGTATCCGCTGGAAATGTTACAGGCAGTTTATCATTGCGGATTTCACAACAGAAATAGAGTACATTGCGTCATATGATGATGCATATGAAAGTAGCTTGGATTCACAAGTATTGGAGGGACTAGAAGTAGTTCCTATAGTTGTATATCTTATCCCATGATACTAGTAAAACAGTGGGAGCTACCTTTAGGCCAAAAGTCCTAAGTCTAGATTCAAACCTAGACACGTACTCAGAAAGTTTTATGTAATATGAGATTACGTAGACAAAGAGAAATAGCAATCAGAACAATGGGAAAGATGCAAGTATTGCTAATCCATTAGCCATGCTTTTTGCAGGCTGAACATGATAGTCATGTCATTTCAATGGAGATTGAAATATGTACCTGAATTGCTAGAGATTATAAGATATAAAATTATTTATAGCGTATCAATTTTTCCAAATATTAGATAATCGCATTCATTGTTAGAGTTTCATTAAAAACTCCTTAATTTAGTGTGACTAAATTTTAATACTTTGTTTATCCGAATTGGTTGAAAGAAAAGTTGAACCCAATTTAAGTGAACAGGATGAACTTAGTGTTTTGTCCCTAGTCACTCATTTGAGGTGACGTCTCGAAGTGACTAGATTGTAAGTCGATGGATGGTTGGTTCAGCACCATGGGGTCATGGAGATGGCTGGTCGTTTATATAGACAGACTGTGGAGACACTCTGTCGGGCAGTGACCATAATAGAGTCCCTTATCAAAATTGTATAAGCCTGGTCGTGGCGGGGATTTCTATTTTATTCCTATGAGTCGATTCTTTAGACTGGCGACCATTTACCTGAGTCGGTGTAGTTTCCAATTGACTTTGGTTTTTGTCCTAGGTCGTGCCGTGAAAGGAGGCCGATGGACATCGTCTGGGTCATGGTTATCTGCATCATACAGTGTAAGATGGGTCAACAGGAATTGTCCACCCACGTTGGGTATTAACATCTTCGGGCCACTCAAGGAGTAGTAACTGGAAATGCGTGGCCACGCTCGGAAGAGATCTCTGGTAGATTTTCCGGTCAGACAGTTATTCTCCCAGATCGAGAAACTCACTCTATTTATAATTTCAATTGCAAGTGCGACCTGTAAGACACCTTGCAATGAGTGGGAGGATGTGACGCAAAAGAGACAAGAGAATCGGTAGCACACAACTTGTCGAGACAAGTGGGAGAAATTGTAGGAGGAGGAGTCCTCCGCAATAGTGTTGTTACATGCACAACTTGTATCGGACAAGTGGGAGATTGTTGGAATAAGTGTCCTCCACAATAGTGCATTTATATAATAAATCTCATTTGGAATATACGTGGCATGATTAGTATATTTTGATACTCCACGTCAGTTGATTAACGTAAATCGGTAACGCTTGGCTGACTAGAGTTTTACGTTATTGTCGTATGACGGCGGTAATCAACTGATCCCTTTAGGTCACACCTATAGGATGAGACCCAAATAGAATATAATTATTTGTATACGATACAGTTTAATTAAAGCATTACATATATTTGATATGTACGTTTAGTTACGAGAGTTATTTATTGGAAATTGAGTTGCGAACTCATTCCACTTAAGTTTATTAGTCACTTATACGATAACTGACTGAATAAATTTTTACGTCTTATTTTAATACGATTAAATAAGATTTAATTTAGTGATTAATCGTTAATTCATTAAATTAGTTGAGGTTATGCATATATTTTGAGGTAGAGGTAATTAGTTAATTATATTTACAAAGAGTTGTAAAATAAATTAACTGGACATTGTGGGACCCATTATATATTGATATAATGGTTAAATATCACTTAAAAGTTGAGTGTATATTGATTATTAATTTGAGTCATATAATTGTTATATGATCAAATTAACACTTAATTATACAAGATAATTAAGCATATGTTTAATAAGTATTTGTGGGACAAATATTAAAAATCAAAATGGTCCATAATGGACATATGTGCACCGGTTTTGTACATGTGCAAAGGGCATGATTATTGTTCTTTTCTTACACAATACTCCATTTTGATTGTGACATAACTTTCATGCTTTGATCATCAATACATTACCTACACTCTACCATCTTACACAAAGAATAAAATGAGCAAAATGGAGCCCTCTTTGTGCTCATATGGGCCGGCCATAATGGCCTTAAATTGAACAAAAGTTGTTCATTTTTTGATAACTTCATTTTGCTTATTTTTCACTTCTCTTTCTAAACTCAACTTCTCTCTAAACTCTCTCAAACACTAATATTTTTCCTATTACTAGAGTAGTAATAAATCTAATATTAGTTCATATTATCACTTGTGTTTTCTAGTCAAAAACTAAGTGATTAGTTTGGCTTTAATCTTGGGTGCAACAAGAAGGAGACCTTCTACTTTGGAGGTTGTTTTATGGAGGATCATCTATCAATTTCATGCTCAAGAACAATAAGAAGGAGTTCTTATTGTGCCCATATTGAACCGAAAATACCCCATGTAAGGATGTTTTCGTCTTATCTTTTCATTTATGCTTTTATATTTGCATGCATCATAACTAGATCCTAAATCATTAATTTAATGTAATTTAATGAACTAATTAGAGGAGTCTAATTAGAGGTCTAGGACTTTCAAGATGAACAAATGCATACACAAGCAGTTCTACACTTTAATTCATATGATAAATATTCACCTACAATCCAACAACGATGAAAAGCATACAAATTGATGAACTATAGTTGCCACCAATGTCTAGGCAAGTGAACAAAAGATTCAAATTCCTAAACTAGCAATAGATTAGAGATAAGACAAACTAGGTGATCAACTAGCAAGAACTATCAATAATCTTAAGAATGAATTGAGAATATAAATCAATATTCAAGAGATAATAAGAAAGAATAAAAGAGTCTTACAAAACACTAGTTCATTTGCTTCAATTGCTTGACCCAAGATGAGGAAGTTAGCCTTCCATACAAAAAGTAAACAAACTATAAACTAGACCTTGTTTTTGATGTTTCTAATGAATTAAAGGTGGATGAAGTGTGTGTAATTTGAGCAATACCATCCTCTTATATAGGTCTTCAAAGAGCATCTTTATAAAGCCTATTAAAGCCTTATAAAATGTGAGCATAATTGCCGAATTAAATAAGAATTAGAAGAGTCGGCGGAATCCAATGCTGAGCCGCGCCCCGCGGCTTTTTGCCGCGCCAAGCGGCTAATGGATCAGCCATATTTGCCACGCCTAGCGGCTTTCTTGTGTGATGCATCCTCTTCTTTACTTGCTTCCGCGCTTTGACCTTCATAAGTGTAAAAATGTCACCTAAGTGTAAAAATAACACCCATTATTATTTGGCATGAATTTAGTCCAAGACATAAGTTTAAAAATGTCCAAGTCACTTCCCAAATTCGGAATGCGATTCTCGAACATGACACCTACACATTAAACCGAAATTGCGTAGAAACACATCCAAACAATGCAACTACTACCTAAATGCATTAATGAGCTAAAATAACTCTAAATCCCATATATCAAGGCTAAAGTATCTAAGAATTAGGTTATTAAAGAAGTTATATAACCGTCACATCAAATCCCCCACACTTAGATCTTACTCGCCCTCGAGTAAGCTCAACTATACTAAGAATATACTCACACTTTCAATCCCCCACACTTAGATCTTACTCGCCCTCGAGTAAGCTCAACTAGACTAAGAACATCCAGAAGGCGCAACTGCTACTTTGTTTCTTCTCTACGTCTGATGATTGCTAAAAAGGTTTTGTTTTGAAATCGGTTTTGAACTTATTTCTGACGTGAATCTAACATTAATTGAACAAAAAAAAAATACAAATAAAAAAACGGGATTTACACCCTCAGACTTATATGTTTGACGAAACGAGACTAACTAAGTTAACGTTTAGTGATTGCTCGACTCGAATGTACGTAGAAAGTGCCCTTGTTAGAGGATCTAAATTGATGGATTGATTGCTTGATTCTGTAGTGGTTAAATGTGTCGGTCATGCAACGTGACGGGTACTCAGAAGGATATGAGCTTACGTGGTCGATTGATCAAGCACGTAGATGTCGAGAGCTTAGAGCAAAGGCTAGAATGCAAAGAGAGAAGAGAAGGATAGAACACTCATGTGCCAAAAAAGAGAGATCGGAGCTCTCCTTTTATAGTGGAAAATATGAAGAGCTTTTTAATATCTCAAACTTATCACAAAAATATTATGAAAACGGAAAAAACAGGCTGGAGAAGGGGGACAGCAATGTTGGAGTGAGTGTCCTCAACAATAGTGCGATCACTTAATTAAATCTCATTACCAAGAATACAAAGGGATGATTAATATTATAGTCAACTGGTCCACATTAATCGGTAATGATTGGCTTGCTAGAGTTTGACATTAGAGTCGTATGATGATGGTGATCAGTTGATCCCTTGAGGTCACACCGAAAAGACAATTCCCAAATCATAAAGTAAATTAATTATATATTTATATAGATTAATTAATTCCTTGGATTGAATAAGTTCAATCTATATATATGAGAATTATCATATTATTATATGATTATATGAAACACATTTTGGTAATTAAATGTTATATTACCAAAGTTGTAAGATGTTTATGAAACATTAGAGATAAGACTAATTGGTTAATATAATTACAATAAGTTGTAAAGTATATATAATATAGACCATTTTACTACATGTATTTATAGATCATCACTTAAAATGTTAAGTATGATTTATTTGGTGAAAGATTATATTTAAATGTTAAATATGATTTCTATTAGCTAACATACATGCTAATTGTCTCATGTCACACATATGACAATTGACAAAATGAATAAGATAAAATGGATCCCATATTAGCCAAGAGGAGCCGGTTTTGGATGGTTGTGGGTTAGCATGGTCATGCTTTGTGATTAAATGCAAAAGACATGTTTAATGCACTAACCCACCTATGCCTACAACTAGCAACATAATAGCCATGAAATGTTAAGCATGTTTGTCCCCCTCCCATCTCCCAATGGCCGGCATACCCAAGTGCCATAAGGAGAGAATAAGTTCTCTTCTTAAATAATACAATATGTTGTGTAGTTTTTGAAATATAGAATAAGCTTATCTCACTAGAAAATAAGAACAAACAAGTTGTTGTTGCTCTCACTAAAATCTCATACATAAACATACACAAGGTTGTACTACTAATTGTAGTAGTGATAATAAGGTGAAGGAGGCTTCTTATCACACCTAGCATTGTGTGATAAGGAGACGATTTGGGATAGTCTAGGTGCATCCAAAAAGGAGTGTCTCTACACTTGGGACTTATAAAGTTCATCCCTTGATATATTAGCTCGAGAATAAAGTAAGGAAGGAGTCCTTACCTTGTGCCCATATTCGACACAAATACAATGTAAAGAAGCCATTCTTTTTTTCATTTTGTCTTCTTTTTATTAAGCATGTAACTAGATCTTGAAACTAATTAAAGAGTTAATTAGTATGACTTAAGAAATGTCTAAAGTATAAGTATATGATCCTAACAATTGGTAACAGAGCATAGGATGTTGCACGCAATCGGTTTTACAAAGTTTTTACGAGTTAAAGTAACAAAATAAAACTAGAAAATTAGTGATTTATATGATAAAGTCACGAAATTTTAAGCATGAAATACCTTATGGTCCTAAAATTTATTTTAGGTCATTTTGATGATTTATGGAAGATTATTGCTTTATTTAATGATTTTTAGTTAAATAAATCCATTTTAATGAGTAAAATGAACTTTTGTTTTCTAAAAAATAGTTATAATTGGAATATGGACATGAAAGTTTAGTATGATATCACATGAATAGTTTACATACTGTATGTAAAATTTGAGATAAATAGTATTTATTTTGCATGATTTATGATTTTTAATAGTTAAAGAGGCATAAATAGTGATTATTTTGGCATAAATAGCTAAAATGAATATTTGGCATAAGAAAATTATCATATGTTGCATAAATATTTTACATATAAGATGTATAAATTGAGAATTAATAAGATTAATTTTCGTGTGTTTTTAATATTTTATTTGATAAAATCTATTAATAGCAATTATATTTTTCTCTAAAATGATTCGAAAGGTTTTGACAAAATGTTTGATATAAATATGTTCCTGGAAATGTTCCAGAATATAAAAAAATCTAATTTTAAAATTTATAAATTATTGTAATTTAATTTGGAATTGTTACATAAACGTTATATTAATAGGGGTCAAAACTGAGCAATTATGCAAAACCGAGTTGAATTATTGTCAAATAATTAGTGGACACTAATTTTTGAGTCCTTAAACAGTTAGGGTAGTTAACTAGGCCTTTCGATTTAAGTATTAATTTGTAATTTTGATTGGTTATTATCACGCATTTCCATAAAACTGGGTTTATATACGATATAAGGTTATTAGGGCGATTTGGCACATTTATATTGCCTGAATTTACATATAATTATGCTGAATTTCGATTGAATGAATGTCATTTGGATTTATGTATTTTTTGAATTATGTAATTTGTCTTAGTATGGCCTTAGTTTTTGATCGATATTACCCGAAATGTATGGTAATATTGATTCGGTTGTAATTTAATGTGATCTCGTATCACTTTTATTGTATTATTTCATTTTATTTTGCAAATGTATAATAGAATAGCCTTTTAATTTTATTATATCATTTGTAATCCCGGAGTTTCCTAAAGACGGTGCCATTTGGAAAGGCGTTCCAAAAGGAAGATGGTGTCCTTGGGAGGCGTGCAAATGAAGTTCAAGGGACCAAGGAGTTGGTTTCCGAATTTGTAATAGTTAATTTGATTTTCTATTATTTTAGGAGGGCCATACTAGGAATTTACTTTATGCTTGCATTTTTTTTATTTATATGTTGCATGCATGCCAAATCGCCACTTAAATTACACATGCATTTGATCGAGTCAATCCGACCGCGTCATATAATTATCGATAGTTCACCTATTTAGTTTACTTAAAAAGGAGATAGATAATATAAATTGATTTGACCTCTATTTTATTAATTGAGATTTAGCCTTAACAAATAGTAGAACCCATGAATCCCAATTTCGTAAGAAAGTAGGTTCGGCTCACCGAAGTGCTAAACTTATTACGTTGGGTAAGTGGGGCAATAAATCGTTATTGCATTGAAATTTGGTTGAACTCAACGGAAAGATTAGGGTCCGTGGCCCATGTGTTCTGGGCGAAAGATGACAATAGAGTATTTCATCGACCAAGAATTCTAAATGTAGAATCGGTTAAAGAGTTAACCCACCAAATAATATTGATAAAGGTCGTGGAGTCCGTGGCTCACATAAACCCGAGTTAATATAGGATTTGGGTCTTGGAATCATTTATGTAATTGGGTAGAGGTCATTATATAAATGTCAAACTTGCTTAAAGTGTTTAAAAGTTTACAAAATGATAAATGTTAATATTTCCTTTTTATCTCCAATTTTGTAGTTAATTTGTTTTATCGCAATGGAATCGTCTGACGATGTTACACCTATTACCATTGATATTTGGCTTCAATCATTTGAAGAGAAATGCACCTTAAACGATAATTATCCCCAACATCATCAAAAGGAACTACACGTTGGCACTAATAAAAATGGGAAATTTTGATACTACACCAAAACAACAACTCCCATTCCTATCGTCATGCCCACCACTATTACTAGTGGACCTTTTGAAGAAAAATCCGAAATTTCTAAGGCATTTCGATCTCTGTCGCTTAAAGAAGCAAAGAAAGATGTGGAATCTAGTGGGAGCTCTAGTAAGAGTGTGCTTGCTATTAAGAGGAAAGAGTTTAAAAGAAGGAGTAGTAAGAGTAGAAGCCTCAAACCCAGATCTTGAAATGCAATGACTAGTGGGACTAGCACATCCAAAAACAAGAAGGCTGCCCAAATTGATCATGAATGTCATTATTGTAATGAATTAGGCCATTGGAAGCAAAAATTGCCCAAGATACTTGGGAGATATCGAAGCTGGACTAGTTACTCCAGTAAGTAATATCTCTTCCGAGATTTATGTTGTTGATATAAATTATACATCCACCTCAACTTGGGTATTGGATACCGGTTGTGGTTCTCACCTTTATAATCATGTGCAGGGTTTAAGGGATGTGGAGGAGCTAAGCAAGAGCGACGTGGATCTCAGATTGGGAAATGGAGCTAAGGTAGCCGCCATCTCCAAGGGAACCTATGTGCTTGTTTTAGCAGATGGCTTTGAATTGCATCTTAATAATTGTTATTATGTACCGTCATTGTCAAAGAACATTGTTTCCATTTCCGTATTAGACGTTGAAGAATTTTATGATAAAAAACAATCGTTGTAATTTGTTCAAAGGAGACTTGGCCTTGGATCAAGCCATTGCCATAAATGACATTTATGTTCTTAACACGACTAACTCCACTAATATCTATAACATTGAAAACAAAATACTCAAAACAAGTGATCCAAATGAATCGTACATTTGGCATTGTCGATTAGGTCACATAAACGAGAAACACATAAAGTGACTAGTATCGAATGGAATCATTAAACCATTTGAGTTCGAATCATATGAAGTATGTGAATATTGGCTCTTAGGAAAAATGACTCGCGCTCCTTTTCTAGGAAAGGGAATACGTGCAAGTGATGTGTTGGGCCTCATATATACCGATGTATGTGGACCAATGAGTATCACCGCAAGAGAAAATTATGACTACTTCATCACTTTTACCGACGACTTAAGTAGATATGGGTATGTCTATTTAATGAAGTATAAAAGTGAGGCATTTGAGAAATTCAAGGAATTTCAAAACGAAGTAGAGAACCAATTGAACAAAAGGATAAAAGCATTACGATCCGATCATGGTGGCGAGTATCTTAGCAATGAATATAACTCTCACTTGAAAGATTGTGGTTTCGTATCACAATTAACTCCACCTGGAACCCCCCAAGTCAATGGTGTTTCAGAAAGGAGGAATCGAACCCTATTAGATATGGTACGATCTATGATGAGTCAAACGAGTTAACCAAACTCATTTTGGGGATTTGCGCTTGAAACGACAATTAGATCATTAAACCAAAACCCAACGAAAGCTGCTGAAAAGACTCCATACGAGTTATGGAAGGGAAAAGTCCCTAATTTGTCATACATGAAGATGTGGGGTTGCAAAGCTTTTGTCAAGAACAAGTTGAGTGACAAGCTAGCTCTCTAGTCTGACAAATGTGTCTTTGTAGTGAAAGTCCATAGACATTAATTAGACTCCTCTAATTATTTACTAAATTACTTATTAATTTAGTTTATAATGATCTATGTAACATGCATGCAAATATAAAGACATTTATATTAAAAGAAAAATTTTCCTTACATTGATATGGAAATAATATGGGCACAACAAAAACTCCTTCTTGTTGTTCTTGAGCTATTAATATGGATGAACACAAGTAATCTCCAAACTAGAAGATCTCCTCTAAGTTGCACCAAGATGAACTCAAATAATCTACTCTTATTATTAACTAGATAATAAGATAGATATTATACTGCTAATATTAGACTATATTACTACACTAGTAATACTTAGTAAATATTAGTATTTGAGAGTTTTTAGAGAGAAGATGAGTTTTTGAGAGAAGTAAGAAAAACAAGCATAAATTGAACAAATAAAATGATCAACCATATTGCCCTTTTATAGGCAATATGGCCGGTCATGGTGAGCCAAAATTGGCTCTTATTTTTCTTATTTTAATCAAATGCAAAGTGGTAGAGTGTAGTGTTGAATGAAATGATTTTAGGTTACTATTCATGTCATAATCATAAGTGACTTGTGAGCATGAACAAAAGCAACCATCATCACCTTACCAACTCTATACCAACCGGCCATGTGAGGCCTAATTTGATCCATTTTGATTTTTGATATTTGTCCCACAAATACTTATTAATCATATGCTTAATTATCTTGTATAATTAAGTGTTAATTTGATCATATAACAATTATATGATACAAATAAATGAATAATATGTACTTAACATTTTAAGTAATATTTTACCATTATATCAATATATAATGGGTCCCACAATGCTTAGTTAATTTATTTTACAACTCCTTGTAAATATAATTAACTAATTACCTCTATCTCAAAACCTCAACTAATTTAGTAATTTAACGATTAATTACTAAGTTAAATCTTATTTAATCGTATTAAAATAAGATATAAATTTATTAGTCAATTATCGCATAATTGAAAAATAAGTTTAATCGAATTTGAGTTCTTAACTCAATTTCTAACAATTAACTCTCGTACATATCGAATATATGTAATGTACTAATTAACTGTATCGTATACAAATAATTAGTTACTATTTGGATTTCATCCTTTAGGTGTGACCGAAAGGGATCAGTTGATCACCGCCGTCATACGACAATAACGTCAAACTCTAGTCAGCCAACCGTTATTGATTTACGTTAATCAACTGACTAATCATATATATAGTCAATAAATATCCCAATTATATTCCTTAATAAGATTTATTATGTGGCGCACTATTTGTGGAGGACACCTACTCCAACAATCTCCCACTTGTCTGACACAAGTGTGCGTCACCAATTCTCTTGTCTCTTTATCACATCTCCCACTCAACGCAAGATGTCTTTCAGGTCGCACTTGCGATTGACAATATCTAGAGTGGTTTTCTCGATAGGGAGAGTAACTGTCTGACCGGAAAATCTACCATAGATCTCTTTCCGAGCGTGGCCACGCATTTACAGTAACTTCTCCTCGAGTGGCCGAAAGATGTTTGTACCCAACGTGGGTGGACAATTCCTGTTGATTCATCTACTCTGTATGATGCAGATCACCATGATCCAGAAGAAGTCCATCGGCCTCCTTTTACGGCACGACCTAGAACATCAACCAAAACCAATCGGAAACTGCACCGACTCAGATAGACGGTCGCCAGTCAAAATAATCGACTTATAGGAATAAGATAGAAGACCCTGCCACGACCAGGCATCAAATAATTGATTTAAGGGTCTCTACAATGTCACTGTCCGACAGAGTGTCATACAGTATGTCTATGTAAACGACCAGTCATCTCCATGACCCCATGGTGCTGAACCAATCATCGATCGACTTAAAATCTAGTCATTTCGAGACGTCACCTCATTGAGTGACTAGGGATAAAATACTAAGTTCGTCCTATTCACTTGAATAGGGTCCAACAATCTATTCGGATAAATAAAGTATTAAATTTAGTCAAACTAAATAAAAGAGTTTAAAATAAAACTCGAACAATGAATGCAATTATCATATATGAAATAATTATTACACCATTCAATTATTACATATTTTATAATCTAAAGGAATTCAGGTACACGTCTCAATCCCATTGTGACGACATGACCATCATGCTTTGCCTTTGACAAAGGTTTGGTTAAAGGATCAGCAATGTTGTCATCTGTCCCAACCTTACAAATGTCAATTTCCTTTCTGTCCACGTAATCTCTAATTACATTATATTTCCTAAGTACATGTCTAGACTTGTTACTAGACTTGGGC
>JAIUZE010007641.1:0-32468 GCA_022085475.1 Heliosperma pusillum | reverse complement strand
GTGTCGGGACTGTCGATATTGAGTCGGGAAATGGATGTCAAGGTAATGCATCAGTCTCGGGTGGTAACTATATTACTTTGTAGGTCTCAACAGTCACCGCCTATTTGAGATTGACAGCCTGTGCCCTAATTACTTGGTCGGTCTCATAGGGTTGTGCTCCGGCGTAGGGTAGAGAGCGGCCGCTAACTAACTTACGTGATGAAACAATCAAATAGGCGAGCCAAAACAGTTTAATTAACAAGTCAATGCCCTAATCAATATCGATTCGTCCCTACCCTAGTATGGAAATTAGATACTCATAGGTGAAATAGATCTAAGCATATGAACTACTGTATTAGCATAAGACATCATAGCAAAGCAATGTGGAAACAATAAACGAACGAAATCACTAAATGCGAAACAAAGAAACCTGAAATAGGTCTGAATACAAGGCTATGCCGATCGGCGGAGAGTGTCCCGACGATAGGCGGAGGTACAAAAACGAACGAAAACTTAAAACTAATCGACTAAAATGTAAAACAATAATCTAAAATGGTGATTTAGAGCGGAACTCGATCCGTGACAAGGGATCTTGCGTCTAGGGAGAGATACCCCCTCACTCTCTTCACTTCTCCTTCATATAGAGTTAGGTTTTCTCTGATTTGGGCCCGATCTCGCGTCCTAGTGGCTTGGGCTTCGATAAGCTCGAGTCCCTTCCCCAACAAAGCGTGCCCCGTGGATTAGAGAGGTAGTTGGACCATCCCTCTAGGCTCCCACCGATCGGTGGGCTTGTTCATGTGCCTCTGACGATCGGTGGATGGGTCTTGACGATAGGTGTGGGCTTGAATTGTCCTCTATAGGTCTTCATTCGATAGTTCAAGGTAGATGTGGGCTCCCACCGATAGGTGGGTTTGTATGAAGTGTCCACAAGGCTTAGGAAGAAGTGCAAAGGGCCCCCAGGATGTCTCTGACGATCGGTGGTAGGCCAATTGGCCCTTGGACGATCGGTGGGAGGCATCACCGATCGGTGGCACTGTTAAATTCCTGCACCGCGCACTGAACTTAAAACGTCCGCCATTTCTTCGTTACTTGGCGGATTTTGGCGTTCTTGGTCTCATTCTGAAGCTAAGAAAGAGATCTATCTTATCCAACTTGAATCACCTCAATCGCCTCAATCCAAAATGCATCCAAAAGCGCCCCGAGAAGTCCTAAACCTGCAATTGAGGAACAAAACATACCAAAGTAGCATAGGCGAGGGATATGACATGAAATCGGCTCAAATGAGCTATAAGTAAGACTGAAATGGGGGCGAATAAGTGTGTAAATGTGCATATAAAATATGCACATCAAAGGAGTATAATGGAAAATATTCTAATCTGTCACGATTTGGTTAGAGCCTATAATAGGAGGGCTGTTTCTCCTACATTCATGCTTAAAGTGGATTTTAAAAAGGCTTATGATTCTGTTTGTTGGGCGTTTTTGAATCAAATGATGCAGGCTCTTCTTCTTCCTAATCATTTCATCAACCTTATAATGGAATGTGTCACTACTTGTGACAACCCTCGCGAATGCGGAAATAAAACATAACAAGCATGTGATTTATATAGCGGAAAATACGATGTTTTTGAAACTTTTTACATGCAAGATAGAAATACGAGTAATGTCAAATAATTACAAACAAAATAAAATATACCACAAAGAGACGAAGTCTCTCAAAATGTTATCAAAATCAAAGTGATTAGCAAACTAGCTAATAAACGTCTAGTGGTGTTTCATCCAGGGATCGACAACGCCCGCTAGCTCACACCCGAACCCAAAATACCACAAGCAAAAAGCCATCCAAATCAAGCAACCTGTTCATCCATGAAAAACATGAACGCCACAGTCAGTGGGGAGTAACTCCGGGTTCTCCCAGCCATATCACATTAAACGTACATAAAAGGAAATACAAAAGATAAGCATGCATATATAGATATGCATGTGAAATACGATAAGAATAGATAGGCAATTCAATATATAATGATAAGAGCATATGTAATACAAATCTGAATCCACCATGTTATACAAAGACTCGGGGAAGACACTCTTAGGCAACCGAATACGCTCACTAGGGCTTGCATCTCACCGTTAGCGGTATAAGTTTGATAAGATTGAGACTCGACAAACAACCATGCCAAGTCATGCGATGATCACAATAAAACCATCATATTATCATCCATTCAAACGTACCAATACATTGACGATGCCCAATCATGCAATGACCATGAATAATAAGTCATGAAATCACGCATTCAAGAACGACGACACAAAAACGACATCTCTCACGGTAAATGAAACGCACTAGCACCGTGTACATGGCAAGTATGATTAAAAGGCATCCACGAGATCACATTTCCCTGAACGCATACACGATCCAATTCATTTCGTATATGTAGACTAATTTCTCCTGGTAGGAACGATAATAAAACGGCTCCTAATCTAAACCTGGCCAGATTCTCGGAATCACATTTTCCGATTCGACATGCGATGACGTTTCGCATCCAAGACTCGGTCAATCATAGACGCCGAGTACCCCAAATTCGGTAGATCAATTCACGAAAGAGGCGGAAAAGAGCACAAGCTTCATAACAAGCGGTACGCTACATGCAAATAACACCACCTCGCAAGTACACAACATTTGACGGCCGGGTCGATCAACGCATAGCGTTCGCCTCCCAACAACGTCGTCGTATGCCCACTAACACATGCAATTAAGCAGTAGGATACCTCCCCGTTCCGACATTCCAGCCTTACGAACGTGGAGGTAACCAAGGGAATGAGAGTACAAAGCACAAGACAAAATAGTGCTCAAACCGTATCATTTGTAAAAACCGACTCAAAGTGGGACATTCCAAAAACCGTCACCAAGCATGAGAATAGGGCATTATATAAATGTAACTATGATAAACATGAATCAATACATGATACATAAGCATTAGACCAAGTTTAAGAAGCATAATAAATAGGAAACATAAATCTTATCTCAAAACAACAAGTTTGGAAACTAACTAAAACAAGGGTCCACTTCAAACTGTCATAACTAGAGTTCTAAATAGGCAAATGCAGAAATTTCAAGTCGAGGTGATAGCTTATCCTCTTACGGTTCCAACGATAGGTCACAAACCCAAAACAAGCAAGTAACGAAGGAGATATGATCATTTTACGAAAAGGGGTCAGTGCAGTGAAACTGCACAAGTCACGACCGTGACTTGTATTTCACGCCCGTGAAACACTCTGTTACGCAAGGGTAAAAGATCAGCCACTATTTCACGCCCGTGACTTGAGTCTCACGACCGTGACTTGAGTCTAGACAACTCCAATTTGTTCTAAAATCAACCATCATCAACTATTATCATAAATCATCACTTCTCATATCAATTCTCATATCAATTCTCAACAAACAACATCCATCATCAATAATAAAATCCCTAAGCATACTAACCATAATCTAAATACGATTACTAGCCTAGAAATCACATAAAACACGTAAATGATATCGAGTAACCCTTCACCGTTACCTTTTCGCGTCTTTAATCGATTTCTAAACTTTCCTAGTCTCCACCTACATACAAGTAGATAATAAAAGATGAATATCATTCACCTTGAGAAAGACGGATAATTTAAAAAGCGAGAAAGACGGTAATTTTATTACCAATACGGATAGAGGAAGCTAAGAGGGGAAGAATAAGACGAACTTACGTGAATTTGAGCAAGAAACGAATGAGATACGATGATTATAAGATCGGATCAAAGATGGAGGCAAGGGTTTTGATGGTTTCTTAGTGATGAAGAAATGTGTTGTGTTTGTGAATGAAAAAAAGGTTAAAGGGAGTATGAGTTGTGTAAGGAAAAAGTCAATAAAAAGTCAAAGTCGCCTTAAGACGGGATTCACATGGAATCTCGCGGAAATTCCAAATACGAACTCGGAAATTCTAAATTCGACTCGGAAAATTAAATTCCAAATTAAAACTAAAATTCGCTGAAAAGTATCCGTAAAATATTTTTACTATTTAAAATAGGGTACATTTACGGGTGTTACAATCACCCCACCTTTTAAAAAGTTTCGTCCTCGAAACTTGAGAGTAGAAAATAAAAGTATCAAGGACAAGAATCGGTTTTCAAAATTAATACGAAAACTTTTATAAGGGAAACATTTATGAAACGAGGTTCATCTCGAAAAGGGTTTAAGGAGAATTTTCATAAGAGCGAAACTCTATTTACGGATCACAAGAATGCTCATCGCGAACGAGAACTCTAATTATCCAAATCAAAGCAATGTCGAAATAGTGAAATCGAAATTCAAAACAACGTTAGTAAGTGCAGGACTAGTTATCAGACGTCTCCAATAACAAGTGCAAACATCCAACCAAACGCAAAATCTAAATATAAAAGCGAAAGAAATCTATTTTCTCGAAAAAGGAGGTACAAAAACCCTCTTTAGACTTCTTTGAAAAGTTAAATTAGGAAAGCAATATGGAAATTTGGAGATTTTCTCAAAGATAAAATCAAAATAACAAGACATTACACGCACATAGAGCGACTCGAACATCGAAATCACAAATCGCGATACTAAGAGGCACGTCCAACGAGCAAAATGGACCAAAAAGGGAAAGGATTGAGGAGAAGAAGAAGGAGTACGGATCAATTTGAGGGAAAAGAGAGAAATGAACTCCAAACCTATCTTTCATCTATGATAAATCAAACGTCGCTCGCAACTCGACATCATTAACTTCACGAACAAACTAGTCCTCAAGAGAGTGCAATTTATCCTCAACATTCTCGATCATTAGATTCCTACGAAAATATTTCATAAACATGAAACTTCGAGCAACAATCCCAATTATTCAAATCCAATATATTTACCTAAGCCCATCGGCACGGTAGACTCCACAACTAACAATCCACAAGAAAGATTCATTACGCACTCTAATCTTCTTAGTTTCATCAAACTCTTACTAGAAACTAACAACAAAATATTTATCTATGGAAACATGATTGCTAACAACCACAAAGTAAAGGACTTACCATGAAATCCTTTAATCCAATTTACTTCAAACTCATTATCCTAAATTTACAATGAACTTACTCATCCTCAAAAATCAAAACACAATCCACGCAACCAAAGATAATTATCTAAGATCCAACTAGTCTCATCCAAAGTCTCACGACAAGGGAAAATCCACAATCCATTATCGGTTATAATGATTCTTTAATACGCCATAACATCCTTAATTCAATCATTACTACGCTCGAAGCGTCAACTATAAATAGTCACATTAGCAAACTATGGTGGTTACTAATCCTCAAGATAAATGGGTTCACTATTCTAACTCTATAATCCATAACAACCGAGCATTCACTATCCAAAGCTTGCAACGAACATTTCTCAATCTCGAACTATGATTCCTTAAGAATAAACGAGAATTACTAATTCCAAACCACAAATGACCAATCACTTGGCAATCAGACAACCATTCAAATCATCTAGTTCATCTAAAACTCAAAACATATCGGTCTTCGCTTATGAGATTATTCCTCGAATCTGGTCTCAAATCTAAATTTCACAAGTAAGATTCCTTTTTAGAGCGTAACAATTTAAGACAACAATTTCCCAAACAACCTCCAAGGTAAGTATTCCAATATCTCGCAACAACGAACTATTATCATGATCAACTCAATTCTCAAAATAGCACTTCAATACCAAGCTCCAAATCTAAAACCACTAAGAGAGGATACATTATCACTATTAGGATTCATCCTAGAGCTTAAGTCCTATTTCCCATGATGAAATACAACATGAAATTTGCTCAATCCAAGGACACAAATTCTAGCTAAAGAATCCCAAATTACATCACGCTTATTCTTTGAGCCTTACAAACGAAATATCCAATCCACTAGAGAAAAGATGAAGGAGCAACGAGATAGAAAACGATAAGGAATCTCAAGGAGAACACAAGAATAAATAAGGCACGAGATTACAAGAGAGGAGCGCTGAAAATAACGAGGTCAAGGAAGGGACAAAGCAGATAGTAGCGTTATGAAGATATCCAAGTGAGAAAGAAGGTACGAGCTTGTGATTTCTTAAAGATCAATCTTGACAAAAACATTCAAGAATGGAAATGAAAAGGGATGATGGCACGAGTAAAGGTTTAAGGTTTAATCCTCACAATTCCTCCTTTCAAACTTAAGGCGATAGTAAAACAACTTAATTATTCCTTTACAAAGGCCTCTTACAAGGGACCATCATACCACGTACAATCATCAAAGTAAGGTACACCTAGATTTGATAAATCGACTACAACCCAATTCATCCATCCTTTCATATAACACGGAATCCCAAATGCGGAATTGCAACTCAAGTATAATAACATTCCTTTAGCTCAAATATTCAACACAACCTCCAAGGTTTATTTAACTGAAGGACTAACAAATACTCCCTTATACTCAGTCATTTTCAACTCATATAGCCCACGAGTTCATTATTATCAAAGTACAACCTCAAGTCAAACATCATCATTAACGTCCCAAGGTATTTCCATCATAGCTCACATCATCGAATCTCGCTCACATCTATAATCCTCAAGTAATATGGTTCAACTTACAACGAAACTTTACTACTCCAAACGAGTCTCCGATACCATAAGATAAGATCATATCTTTAAATCCAAGAACTATAGCCAAATGCTTTTTCACCAAGCCTATACTCTAACACATAAACTAGAATCCACAAGAAGTCACTTAATCTCAAAAGCATTTTACAACTCAAGGCATCATTCAAACTCCTAAATTCAAAAGATTAAATCGCTAATGGGTTAAGAAGTCTTAGCCAACTCATTCAATCTTACACCATCAAATATCATGAACTATCCATACATTAGTCATGACAAGCATCAAGCATTAAAATCATCAAACTTATCTTACTACCTTTCCTTAGAGATACAACCAATCACCACTATAGGGTGAATTTAGATCTACACCATTTTCCTCAAATCACAAATTCATTCTAACAATCACTAATATTCCACACAATTCAAAGTTCTTCCGACCAAGTATAATATACCACAAACAAATGGGTATGACATCCACAAAAATGTTACAAGAGGAAGGTAAGGATACCAATGGTAAGATGGAGAAACTATCAAGAGTAATTTCCAAGAGGCAAACAAGATGGAAGAGAAAGAAGCACCTAGATAGGAGGAAGAGAGCATAATACAATAAGGACGAGAGAATTCATAGATGAGGAAGAAATACACTTCAATTAGGCTTGTAAATCTTCAAATCTTCGGTAGAGGATACTTCTTCTAGGTAACACAATGATCCACCTTAAGACGGTAGATACAAACAAACATAACATCACTCAACACAATCAACAAAAAAGTTAGAACCTAACAAACATCAAGTACACCAAAGACTACCACCTTAGGTCCTTAAGTCTACCCATCTCTCATTTATTATTTCAAGGTCAAGTAGTTTAAGTTTAGGGTTCACGTGTGTGCGTTGGGAGCGTTTAAGCTCTGATACCAACTGTGACAACCCTCGCGAATGCGGAAATAAAACATACAAGCATGTGATATAATTAGCGGAAATACGGTATTTTAAAAACTTTTATACATGCAAGATAGAAATACGAGGAGTGTCAAATATTACAAACCAAATAAAAATACCACAAGAGACGTAGTCGCTCAAAGTGTTAACAAAAGACAAGGTTATTAGCAACTAGCTAAAATCGTCTAGAGGTGTTTTATCCAGGGACAACGCCCGCTAGCTCACACCCGAACCCAAAATATCAAGCAACCTGTTCATCCATGAAAAACATGAACGCCACATTCAGTGGGGAGTAACTCCGGGTTCTCCCAGCCATATCACATCAAACGTACATAAAAGGAAATACAAAAGTAGAAGCATGCATATATAGATATACATGTGAAAATACGATAAGGATAGATAGGCAATTCGATAATTAAAGATAAGAGCATATGTAATACAAATCCGAATCCATCATGTGATACAAAGACTCGTGGAAGACACTTTTAGGCAACCGAATACGCTCACTAGGGCTTACATCTCACCGTTAGCGGTATAAGTTTGATAAGATTAAGACTCGACAAACAAAGCATGCCAAGTCATGCAATGACCATGAATAATCAATCATGTAATCACGCATCCACACATAACAATACAATGACGACCTCTCTCACGGCAAATGAAACGCACTAGCACCGTGTACATGGCAAGTATGATTGACAGGCATCCACGGGAGAAAAACATTCCCTGAACGCATATACGATTCAATCCATTTCGTATATGTAGACTAATTTCCTCCTGGTAGGACGACGATAATAATACGGTCCTAGTCTAAACCTGGCCAGACTCTCGGGATAAGACATATACCCGATTCGACATGTGGTAAGACGTTCCACATCCAAGACTCGATCATACAAAGTCGTCGAGTACCCCAAATTCGGTAGAACAATTCACGAAAGAGGCGGAAAAGAGCTCGAGCCACATAACAAGCGGTACGCTACATGCAAATAACACCACCTCGCAAGTACACAACATTTGACGGCCGGGTCGATCAACGCATACCGTTCGCCTCCCAACAACGTCGTCGTATGCCCACTAACACATGCAATTAAGTAGTAGGATACCTCCCCGTTCCAACATTCCAGCCTTACGAACGTGGAGGTAGCCAAGGGAATGAGAGTACAAAGCACATAACAAGATAGTGCTCAAACTGTAACATTTGTAAAAACCAAGTAAAAGTGGGACATATCAAAAACCGTCACAAAACAAGAGAATATGGAATTATATAAACTTAACTATGATAAAAATGAATCAATACATGATACATAAGCATTAGAACAAGTTTATGAAGCATAATGAATAAAAACATAGATCACCTCTCCAAAACAACGTTGTTTGGAAACCAACGAAAACAAGGGTCCACTTCAAACGGTCATAACTAGAGTTCTAGACATGAAAATTCATAAATTCTAAATGGAGGTGATAGCTTATCCTCTTACGGTTCCAACGGGATGTCACACGCCCAAAACAAGCAAGTAACGAAAGAGATATGATCATTTTACGAAAAGGGATCAGTGCAGGAAAACTGCAGTCGGCCGCGCGTAACGCAGCCAGCGCCAGCCTGCGTCCACGACGCAGCCGTCCCACGACGCAGCCAGCGTCCTACACGGGATTCAGGCACAATCAAATCCCAACAAGTTATCAACCAAAAATCCTCATTTATCATCACAAACCGTCAATTCTCATATCAATTAACAACTAACAACAACCAACAACAACAACACAAGTCCTAAGCATACTAACCATAATCTAAATACGATTACTAGCCTAAAAAACACATAAAACACGTAAATGATATCGAGTAACCCTTCACCGTTACCTTTTTGCGTCTTCAATCGATTTCTAAGCCTTCCTAGTCTCCACCTAAACAAAGACGACCAAAAGATGAATATAATTCACCTTTGAGAAAGACGGATAAATTGAAAAGCGAGAAAGACGGTAATTTTATTACCAATACGGGTAGAGGAAGATGAGAGGGGAAGAATAAGACGAACTTACGTGAATTTGAACAAGAAATGAGCGAGGTACGACGATTCTAAGATTGGATGAAAATGGAGGCAAGGGTTTTGGGTTTCTTAGAGAAGAAGGAAAGTTTGAGTTGTGTTGTGTTTGTGTGAGGGAGATAGGGTTTAGGAGGGAGTATATGAGGGAAAAACTCAACGAAAGTCAAATACGACTTAAGACGGGATTTACCTGAAATCTCGCGAAACATCCAAATACGAACTCGGAAATTCTAAATTCGACTCGAAAAATTAAATTCCAAAATAAAACTAAAATTCGCTGAAAAGTATCCGTAAAATATTTTTACTATAAAAATAGGGTCCATATGCGGGTGTTACACCATCCTAAGAGGTGATGTTCCAATAGGTGTCTTGAATGCGGTGCGATAAGCCCATTGCGTGTCATTAAGCTTAGTGCTCCAATCCTTCCTTGATTTTGAGACAACGTTGTGGAGGATTGTTTTGAGTTCTCTGTTCGAGACTTCTACTTGGCCGCTGGTTTGAGGATGATACGCCAAGCCTCGCCTTTGGTATACTCCGTATTTGGCTAATAGGGCGTCAAATTGCTTCTCCCCAAAATGTGTTCCTCGATCACTTATGATAGATCTGGGCACACCAAAGCAAGGGAAAATGATCTTTTTGAAAAGGTGGATCATGGCCTAAGAGTCATTGGTTGGTGTTGCAATTGCTTCCACCCATTTGGATACATAGTCGACTGCGACTAGGATATAGCGATTTCCCTTTGATCAAGGAAAGGGACCCTGATAATCAATTCCCCAGACATCGAATATTTCCACTTCTAGGATCCTATTATGAGGCATTTCATACCTCTTTGATATTTGTCTCATCCTTTGGCTAGCATCGCATGTTATAATGAAGTCTCTTGAATCTTTGAACATTGATGGCCAATAGAATCCATATTGATGAACTTTGGCCACTGTTTTTGAAGGTCCATGATGACCACCATAAGGGGAAGAATGACATCCTTCGAGAACCCCCTTCACTTCCCATTGAGGGATACATCTTCGGTACAACCCTTCAGAACAATGTTTATAAAGGTAAGAGTCATCCTAAATGAAGCATTTGGCATCATATAGGAGTTTGTTTCTCTGGTAGTAAGACAAGTTGGATGGTAATTGATTACCAACGATGTAGTTAGCATTGTCAGCGTACCAAGGTGTGGTTTCCTCAATTGCCATTAACGAATCATCAACAAAAGAACCGTTAATAGGTGTTTGCACCCCAATTTTCTCAACCTTAAATCGTGAGAGATGATCGGCAACAACATTCTCAGCTCCTTTCTTGTCACGGATTTCTAAATCAAATTCTTGCAGAAGTAAGATCCGTCGGATGAGCCTGAGCTTTGCTTCCTTCTTTGAGAGTAAGTACTTTAAAGCTGCATGATTAGTGTAAACAATGACTTTAGATCCAATCTAGTAGGAGCGAAATTTGTCTAGGGCATAGACAATAGCAAGAAGATCCTTCTCGGTAGTGGCGTAGTTGATCTGAGCTGCGTCTAATGTTTTACTTGCATAGTAAATAGCGTGCAACATCTTTTCCTTTTTCTGGCTAAGGAGTACCTCTATTGCATAATCACTTGCATCACACATTAGTTCAAAGGGTAGGCCCCAGTAAGGTGGCAGGATGATAGGTGCTGTAATCAAAACCTTTTTTATTTTGTTGAAAGATTCGAGGCAGGTATTAGTGAAGATGAAAGGTGCATCTATGAAAAGAAGCTCTCTTAGGGGTTTAGCAATTTTAGAAAAATCCTGAATAAAATGGCGGTAGAAACCCGCGTGTCCTAGGAAACTCCTAACACTTTTGACGTTCACTTGTGGGGGTAATTGTTCAATCACATGGACCTTAGCGCGGTCCACTTTTATACCTCTTTAAGAAATTATATGGCCAAGTACTACACCTTCGGTGACTATGAAATGACATTTTTCCCAATTTAAAACCAGGTCGACCTCCTCACATATTTTCAGAACTCGTGACAAATTAGATAGGCAATCATCAAAAGTAGTGCCATAGACACTAAAATCATCCATGAAATACTCCTTGATTGACTCTACAAAATCTAGAAACGATGCTAGTCATGTATCGTTGGAAGGTTGCAGGTGCATTATAAAACCCGAATGGCATTCTTCCGTAAACAAACGTACCATATGGGCAGGTAAAGGTGGTATTTTCTTGATCTTCGGGATGAATGAGTATTTGGAAGAATCCTGGGTAACCATCTAGGTAACAGAAGTACTTATGACAAGCCAGTCTTTCTAACATTTGTTCAATGAAGGGTAAAGGATAATGATCCTTCTTGGTGGACTTCTTTAGTTTCTTATAGTCAATACACATGCCCTATCCTGTGACGATCCTGGTGGGGATATCTTCATTTTTATCATTCTTGACTACAGTAGTTGCCCCTTTCTTTGGGACCACTTGGACTGGGCTAACCCATTTCGAGTAAGAAATCGCATAATGATTCCTGCATCTAATACTTTTATGACCTCGTTTTTTACTACCTCCTGCATGTTAGGGTTTAGACGACGCTGACCCTGGACACAAGGTTTATGTCCCTCTTCTAGGTGAAATCTGTGAATGCAAAAGTCAGGGCTTATACCTCTCATATCATTAAGTTTGTAACATATGACCTTTCTATGCGTTCTCAAAATAGCGAGCAAGGAAGATAGATGACTAGATGTAAGGGATGCACTAACTATGACTGTACACATTTCAGAGTTATCTAGAAAGGAATACCTTAGGTTTACTAGAAGGGGGTTGAGTTTGGGTTTTTGTACCTCTACCTTTCTGTGTGTGTCCATTAAGCTAATGAACTGTTGGTTTTCCTCCGGAGAGAGTTCCTCTCTAGTTAGATAAGCTTCTAACTTGCGATTCTCAAAATCCTTTGTGCTATCATTACCTGCAAAATATTCTAGCAAAAGAATTGCCTTCAAAGGGTCTTTGATTATTGAGTGATGTAATGAATCATCTACAATAGAGTCTAAGACATCAATGAAACAACAAGAACCTTCTACGTCGGGCTTTTCATATCATGGTTTAGATTGTAGATGACTTTGTCGTCACCCACTTTAAGTGTTAACTTACCATTCTTGACATCGATGACTGCACCAGCAGTGTGTAGGAAAGGTCTTCCTAAAATGATAGGTATTTGTGAATCTTCAGCCATGTCAAGGACGATAAAGTCAACAAGAATGAAAAACTTCCCTACTTTGACGGGCACATCCTCTAAAACTCCCATTAGTTGTTTTCGAGAACGGTCTGCCATTTGTAAAGTGACACTAGTACATTTCAAAATTCCCATGTTCAGTTTTTCGCATATTGAATAAGGCATAACACTAATACTGGAAACTAGGTCACATAAAGCTTTGTCGATGGTGTAGGTACCTATAGAGAAAGGGATTGAGAACCAGAGTTTTTAACTTAGGAGGGACTTGTTTTGTAAAAGAGCATTGCACACAGTGGTGAATGCTATGATTTCAACATCGTTCCAAGTCCTCTTCTTAGTTAAAATGTCCTTCATGGATTTTGTGTAGGAAGAGATTTGGGTGATTAATTCAGTAAATGGAACTGTTACTTGGAGATTCTTCACCACTTCCATGAACTTACTGAATTGGGTATCCTTATGAGTCTTCTTCAGACGGTAGGGAAAAGGGACTTGAATTTTGATTGATTCTTTTGCTTTGTCATCCTCTTTTTAGGGAAGGTCTCCCACTTTGTCAGTGGCAACCTCGGGATCTTCTATATCCTTAGAGACATTGTTTTGGTTGTCTACTGCCTTGTCACTGGCAGCTTCATGTGTCTCTTCTGTCATAGATGGTTCCTTGTAGCTCACAACGTTTCTTTGAGTAATGCCATTTGTGGTATCTCTTGGTTGCTCACCATAAGGTGGGAGTTGACTAGATTTTCTTTGGGTATTTTAGGCTGCCAATTGAGTCATTTGGTTTTCAAGCATTTTGATGGCTGTATCTTTGGCTTGGTCACTCTTTTGGAATTGAGCAAGCATTGAATCTTGTTTTTGGACAACTTGTAAGATCATAGATTCAATTTTGCTTAGGTTCGAGTCAGGTGGTTGGGAAGATTGGCCTTGATTTGGGAATGGTGGATTTTGTTGATTGTGGCCTTGATTGTAGTTTTGTTGAGGCCTTTGAGTTTGGAATCCAGGTGGGTTATATTGTTTTTGTGGAGGCATTTATGGTTGGCTTTGTGGTTGGATTTGTTGATGTGGATTTTGAATGTTGGTGCTTTTTTAAGATAGGTTGGGATGGTATTTGGTGTTTTCATTGTAAATGTTTGAGTATGGATTGCCTTGTCTTTGGTCATGATAGGCATTCACTTGTTCCATGGAGCTTCTACACTCTTGAGAACCATGTCCTCCATTTCCACAAGTCTCACAAATTATCACTTGGCTAGTGACATTGACTTGTTATCGAGATTGAGATGAACTTTCTAGTTGTTGTTAGAGGAGAGCTATTTGGGCTTCTAGACGAGCTACCTTGGAGTCTTCCCTCTTCACTTTTGATGGCATAGCTCATGAATTGCTATAATGGGAGTCGTGGATTGCCATGCATTCGATAGTTGAGTGGGCAAGTTCTACATCGATTTGGTCAAATCAACCGTTGTTGGCGGAGTCTAGGATGCATCAAGACTCGCCGCAACAACCATTGTAGAAGGTGATGGCTAGGAACCATGGATCTAATCCATGATGGGGACACTCTCTTTTCAATTCCTTGCACCTTTTTCAGGCTTCGTAAAGGGTCTCATCGCCCAGTTGTCGGAATCCAGTAATTTGGCTCCTTAAGAATGCGGTTTTTTCAAGTGGGAAATATTATTGGTAGAAGGTAAGGGCTAGAATATCCCAATCGGCGATTCTTAACGCAAATATATCTAAAATATTGATCCACAGCTTAGCCTTTCAAGTCAACGAAAAAGGAAAGAGTATTTCCCTAATCTGGTCTTGGGAAATCCCATTTTGTCTAATGGTGGAGCAATAATCGCAAAAGTTTTGGATATGGAGATTTGGGTCTTCGCTTGCACCACCACTAAACTGGCTTCTTTCTATGAGGATTATAAAGGCAAGCTTTATATCAAAGTTTATTGCAGTTATTTGCGAATTAGAGATACCTTTTGGCAGTGTTTCAGCCGTGGGTTTGAAATGGTCAGATAAGCGAACCATTTTCTTTTGTGGAATTTGAAAAGATTGTGAAGTTTTTGTGGGTTTTTGTGGGTTTTATGAATCGTGGTGAGTGAAAGTCTTCTTCTCTTTCAAGGTTAGTGTGACAACCCTCGCGATAGCGGAAATAAAACATAACAAGCATGCAATTTATATAGCGGAAAATACGATATTTTTGAAACTTTTTACATGCCAAAAGAAGAGTACGAGGAATGTCAAATAATTACAAGCTAAAGTATAATATACTACAAAGAGACGTAGTCTCTCAAAAAGTTATCAAACATCAAAGTTGTTTAGCAAACTAGCTAAGAACGTCTATGGGTGAATCGTCGAGGCCAACGCCCGCTAGCTCACACCTGAACCCAAAAACAAGCAGAATCCATCCAAGCAACCTGTTCATTCATGCAAACATGAACGCCACAGTCAGTGGGGAGTAACTCCGGGTTCTCCTAGCCATATCACAAATAACATACTTAAACGGTAATAGACAAGTAGAAGCATACATATATATACATGTGAATTACGAGAAGTATAAATAAGCATTTCAATGTATTAAGATATAAGCGTATGAAGTACAAAACTGTAAGCATCAGATTATAGATAGACTCGGGGAAGACACCCTTAGGCAACTATATACTCACTAGGGCTTACATCTCACCGTTAGTGGCATATACTTGATAAGATAGAGACTCGACATACATACCGCGCCAAGTCATCCAAAGGTCACAAATAATCAACATATAAACATCCATCCAAACATACGAATATGGTAATAAAATCTCACGGTAAATGGCACGCACTAGCATCATGTACAATAGCAAGACAAGTCAATGGATACCCACGGAATAAGACATTTCCCGGAACCGTATACGATAAGACGTTTAATATACTCATGACCTAGACAAACATGTTCACGGGATAAGACGTTTCCCGGAATCGTGTACGATAAGACGTTTCGTACACACAAGACTCTAATCCTCTCAGTAGAACGACGATAATAATACGATCCTAGTCTAAACCTAGCCAGACTCTCGGGATAAGACATTTCCCGATTCGACATGTGGTATGACGTTCCACATTCAAGACTCGATCATAAAAAGACGTCGAGTACCCCAAATTCGGCTAAACCACACGAAAGAGGCGGAAAGAGATCTATAGTCAAAAGTCAAGCTAGTACGCTACATAGAATGACACCACCTCGCAAGGATACAACACTTGACGGCCGGGTCGATCAACGTATTGCGTTCACCTCCTAACAACGTCGTCATATCCCCACTAAACAAATGCACAACGGCATCACGGTTACACTTCACCGCTCCGACATTTAAGTCTAACGGGTATAAAGTGTGATCGGGAAATGAGAGTTCATAGCACTCAACAAGTAGAGCTCAAATCAAATACATAAGGTAGAACCGACTCAAGAGGGGGCATATCAAAAACAGTCAAAAAACATGTGATATACGCGTGTGAGATATCGTACATACTAAACATGAACATTTAATGTTATTACGTAAGTTTATAAGATAAACAAACCGTACAAACTATTATAAGTGAGAGCATGAGGAAAGAAATGGGGAAGGAAACACAGGGTGTGCCAGCCGGTCAAGGGGACCGGCCACCGGCTACCCACCTGGCACTTCAGCATCATTCAAACAACCTTCAAAATACAGGATGTCCCTGCCGGTCAAGGGGACCGGCCGCCGGCTACCCGGCTGGGACCATATACCATTTGAGAAAGAGAGAAAAGAAAGGGGGTGTCTCAGCCGGTCGGCTGACCGACAGCCGGTCTCGGCCGGCTGAGACCTACATAATATCAAAAATATTCCGAAACACCCATTTTACATCAGCCACACTCCCAGCCAGTCGGCTGACCGGCGGCCGGTCGACCGGCTGGGACTACATATGCACAAAACTCAACAAACAACACGAATAATCATCAATTATCATCAACAATCATCAACCAACATAAATTCTAAGGCTACTCATCCAATCCCAACCATATTTACAAACATCAAACCACATTAAATACCTAATAATTGTCACTAGACATTTGGTAAACATCAAGTAAAGCATTAAAACATGTAGTGATATCGAGTAACCCTTCACTGTTACCTTTTTGCGTCTTCAATCGTCGTCTAGGTCCTCCTCCACGAGGTAGTAATCTTTGTCGGGGTCTTGAAGGTCTCCTCCACCTACAAAAAGACAACAAAAGATGAATATAATTGACCTTTGAGAAAGACGGATAAATTGAAAATGAGAAAGACGGTAATTTTATTAACACAAAAGGTAGAGGACGATAAGAGGGGAAGATTATGATGAAAATTAACGGATTTGAGTAAGTAATGGATGAGTAGTGAGGAGTTTGAGTTTGATCAAAAATAGGGTTTAGGGTTTTGGTTACTTGGTGAGGAAGAAGATGAGTGGAAAAAAAGATGAGGAAGTTAGGGTTTATAAGGTGAGTGAGTGGAGAAATACGGGGGGAAAATGCCCAAAAGCGGCTTAAGGCGTAACTCACACGGAATTTCGAGTAGAGTCCGAATACGAACTCGGATTTGCTAAATTAGACACGGGAAACTAAGTTCTAGACTAAATCTAAAATTAAGCTAACTATTATCCGTATAATATTTTTAATATAAAAATAGGGTACATTTGCGGGTGTTACAGTTAGGGTAAATATCCGAATAGGTTTCACGAATGCGGTCTAAACTTGAAATGTGGAAGCTTGAGAAATTTCGTTGAAAATGTTTTAATGCCTACGCAAAGTCTCTTCAAGGTTTGGGTCAAATGAAATAGATGTCCCTAGTTGAGAAGATTTGGGCATAGGACGGAAAAACTACAACAACAAAAATTCTAAACGCAAAGAAAATGATTCACAAGAAAATTATAAGCGAACAAAAATATTTCCACGGCAACGGCGCCAAAATTTTATGGGGTTGTCGGGTACCCAAATCAAAGATAAATTTACCCTTAGACATGGCTAATAACAAATGAATGCAATTAGGGAAATAAGTGGTCGATCTCGGGAAAACTGGAGTTACTAATTATAATAACCTTGTGACGATTAACTACCTTGGAACGAATATTGATTTCGCGGGTGTTACATCTTGACTGAGTCATGCAACTTCATCATCTATTCAGCTCTTTTCCAAGCATCAAAGTTTACCTCCTCCCTTGTTATGTTGGGTAGTTCCAAGGGAATAAGTGGATTAACCCCATCGACAACCTCAAAGGGACTGTGGCCAGTTGCAGTAGATCGTGCTCTATTGAAGGCAAACTCAGCTTGGGCCAGCTTTAGATCTTAGTCTTTCAAGGACTTGGTGACTATACACCTTCGTATCTAATGGGGTTTTTGATAGGCTATCGCACACCTAATCAAAGATAAATACCCTAGACACAAATGAATGTAGTAATAGGGGTCGAACACAAGGAGACGGGAGTTGCTAGCTAGTTGTTATGGAGTGAATTCTATCAAAGTCAGTTATCGATTGGTTTGGTTGGGTTTATGAAACAACAATAATAATAAAGGAAGAGTCTAAGGAGTTCGGGTCATACATGCAAATTATGTAAATACTCAAGTCAAACTAGGAAATTGATAATAACGATAATTGTTTAGGCTAAAGACACCCACCTCTCGATATTAGTGTCAACCATAAATCGGGTCCTAAGTAACTCTCGCTATGGCTAAGTCGATCTACTAACACATGCTTAGTCTAATTCAATTCCGTGCCTTTCGACTTATAGAAAGAATTAACGAATTTAATCAAGGATTGTGATAAAAAATCAAAGACTAACAATACAATGCAAGCATGTGATAGAAACAACTATTTAATATCAATTCATCCTTATTTTAACAATTACAACTTACTAATTATGCATGTCTTCCTTAATCCCTAGACAAAGTAACTAATCTTGCACAATGATAACTAATCTAATAACAATGATAAAGAAAACATGATAACTAACTAATAATGGAAATGACAAAGAAAATAACAAAACAATACAAAAAATAGAATTACCTCAACAAAGGAAATAAAACTTGGAATTGAAGAACACAATGGAACCAAATAACTTGCAAATGAACTTGTAATATAAATTGAAATACTTAAAGGAGTTATTTGTAACAACTAATGAAAACTAAACTATTCTAAACCTAATCTAATGACTAATAATATTGTGTAAGAAAGTGTTTTTAGAGTGTAGAATGATGTACTAGATGATAAAAAAGATGCCTTTAAGTGACGAGGTCCCTCTCCTTTATATAGGGAGAGGGACTTGAAACGTATGCATTCACAGAGCCCAAACCCCGATAGGGGAATGGAAACCCCGATCGGGGTTTCACTAATCCGGCTACAATTGCTTAATTACTCCATTAAATGCTTGAGGAATCCTTTGCTATGCCTTTAATTTCCTGATAACATCAAATTGAGTCGTGTCATTTAGGATAATTTAGTTACTTATTAATGTTAATTTATGGGTCTTTAGTACTCCTTTTGTATTAAGTACTTCTCTTAGTCTTTTGTTGTAATTTCATTTAATTAGATTATTTTGGAAGGTGATTGATGTTAAGAATTGAAATGTATGCTAATAAGGTGCACATTTGTGAGGTTTCGGTTGTTGTGTGTTATTTTGGAAGCATTGGCATGCAAAAACAAGACCAAAAATGAAGATTTGAAGTATCGATTTTCCAAGGGTCAACTTCAAACAGGTATATCTTGAGTTCTAGAGCTCGTATCGATGTAAAGTCAAGTGGAGGTGATAGCTTATCCTCATAGGTTTCCAACGGTAGGTTGCACGCCCAAAATGACCAAGAAACGAGAGAGACATGGCTGTCGCAAAAACAGGCTGAAACGCTGCCGGCGTCCTGTGACGCTGCCGGCGTCCACCGGCGCTGCCAGCGTCCGACACTGCTGGTATGAAAGGGTTGTCGCGTACCCTAATCAAAGATAAATAACCCAGACTAGGCTAACAACAAATTAATGTAATTAGGGAAGTAAGGGGTCGATCTCGGGGAGACGGGAGATACTTGTGAATAGTTGTGGTTAGAACTCTACCTTGGACGATTAGCAAATGTTTGTCACTAATTACTAAATAATAACAATGCAATAAAGAAAAGAATCTAGGGAAGTAGTTTCACACATGTAGATTAACATATTGATGAAATTGGATTTAGGATATGCAAATAATTCATTGAGCGTTCGTAAGAATGGTGTGTTCATTACAATCATAGATCAGATGGTCTAGCAGGCTTTTAGTGCGATTTACTAGGTCTTAATCCACCATGTCATGCTTTGTCTATTCAAGTCTCGTATGTCTACTTTGGAAAAGAATTCCATACTAGTCAAATGATTTTGGCCAAAAATCGATAACTATCGTTACAATCCAAACATGCATAGACACAACGTTTTAAAGGCACAATTCCTTTTATCCAATTATCATCTTTTAATTAATCTAACATGGCTATCCTACACCCTAGAAGGGTGACTACTTATGCATGATTAACAATGAAAAGGAAACTAAGATTATAAAACTAAGAATGATAAACATGATAAAGGAAATACTAAAAGAAAATGAAACTATAATGTAAAGACGAGAATAAAGATTACCGAAAAGGATGAGCAAAGATTGAAATGGAATAAGAACTTGAATAGGAAATGCAAACCCGGAAACTTGAATTCCAATTACAACTAGAACAACTACAATTGAAGAAAACTTAGAACTAGACTAAACTAAACTAGAGAAAACTAAAACTAAACTAAACTAAGAAAGAAGAAGAACTAAACTAAAGAGAAATGTAAGAAGAGAAGAGATGTTGTGTGAAGGGATGGATGATATGATATGAGGGCTAGAGCATCTATTTATAGTATTAGGGTTTCGTGGAGAAGAGGTCGGGCATTAAACACATAGGTCAAAAATAGGATGAAGGAGCCGCAATGCTCGAAGCAGCACACATACCCGATCGGGTACACACTTACCCGATCGGGTAAGTCGTCTTCTGGAAGCTCTTGACTAACGCTTCATCTTCCTTTGCTTGACTTGACTTCCAACATCCCCCTTGACTTATACAATCGGGTTTGTTGATAGGGTTTGATGTAAAGCGATGAATTCTCCCGTCTAATTGATTGATCTTCCGACAACTACGAAACCGTCTTTGCTTCTTCTCTCTTTCGAATTAGTGAACCTTCTTGAAATTCCTTTCACTTGGGCAAGGTTGATTTTTTAAATCGTCGGGTTCTAGGCAAATGCTCGAGAATATAAAAAAAGGGTGTAGAAACGTCACTTTCCCTACAAAACAGGTTAGAACATAGGAATTCACCTAGAAGACGATATTAGCTCATAAAGTGGCTTAACAAAGCACAAATGACATACAAAACTGAGCTAAATTGGGGTTTAAAACCATACAAATATTCTCTTATCATGGTACGCGACTATTTTTCCGCCTTCTTGTTCTTTGAAGCCCATTTCTCAAGGCCCCTAGGTTTTCGGACCAAGGGTATATAAGAATCAGATTTTAGAGAGAGAAGACCATCCCCTACATTTCATTCATTCCATAGAAATCTCTCAAGTTTTGGTTCTTCACTTTGGCTTGTAATTTGGTTGAACTTTATTTTTGGTTTGTAATATTGGATTATGGATAGCTAATCTTCCAATTACTTGGTGTAATTTGAACAAGTTCACACCTTTAGCATTGTATGACTCACTAATCCTCTTCTTCCTTACTTAATATAATTTTATTGTGTTAATCTTTCATGTTGAGTAGATGAATGTTTAGTTTGACTAGCTTGACATCTTATTTGCTTAATGAATGCTTGTTCTTGGTAGCATTTGTCAACCTATACTTGAATGTGTGAAGTAAACTTGAAAGACTTCAACTTTGGTTTAAAGTTAGAGTCTTTTGAGTGATAAATTAGATGTTGTGTGATTTTAACATGGTTTAGTGTTGAGTTGCATGATTCTAGCTTAATACTTTGGTTTAATACTTAAAGCTTACTTCTTTGATTGTGCTTATGTTTTAATAAGTGTTGGTTAAGTTGTAAAGGGTCAATCTTGGTTGCCTTAATCCATGTTGACTATTTCTTAGGAGGTAGTATTAGATAAATAAGAAGAGAGGTATAAAAGGGGTCATTTTTGCTAATTTGTGTGTTACTTGGGAGAATTGCACTAAGTACTTTTCTCATATTTGATTTCTTGCATAGAAGGTGTTTGTTCTATTGTCTAGCCTAGAATTTCATGTTTCAATTTGAGTAACCTTTTTAACCAAATTTCTTCCTATATGTTAATCTACATGTTTTCTCATTGTGAATATCATTGTTTGTGATTACTAGCAATTAGTGTCTTAATTAGTAATTAGTACCTTAATTAGTGTTTTGTTTCTTAATTAGTGTCTTAGCTAATTGTTTAGAGTCTAGATTTAGCTTAATTTCTCCTTCTCTTGGGTTCGACCCTTTACTTATCATTTACTACCTTTATTTAAGATACTTTATGTTTTGTTTAGGAGATATAAATTGTTATTTGGCCGTAGCTAATTAGCGGAATTAGCGACACCGCTTTTAAGCCCGTCAGCTCCGTAATTCTCCGGTTAATTGCTTAGTTTGGCATCCCATGACCATCCAAAGAGCATACCTATGTTTAGTTGTGGACTCCTTAAGTTGGGCTTCATTTTGGTTTCTCATTTGTACACCAAACTATTTACAAGTCTTCATGCTTGGGCTTGTCATTCTCCATACTATCCTTCCATGACTTCCATTAGCTAAGTGAACTTTGATGCTTGCTAATGTGCTAGGAAAAAGCCTCTAAATGATTTGATTCCTACAAAATGTAACAAACACAAGCAATACACCTAGAACACGTAATTAGCTCACAAATATACTAAACAAAGTATAATAATCATGTAAAATCGAGCTAAATTAGGGAGTTAAACTATATATAAAAATGACTCATCAGTTGTCGTATACCCAAATCAAAGATAAATTTACCCTTGGACTAGGCTAATAACAAATTAATGCAATTAGGCAAGTAAGGGGTCGATCTTGAGGAAACGGGAGTTACTAGTTATAATAACCTTGTGATGATTAACTACCTTGGAACGAATATTGATTTTGATAGTTTATAAACAAAATAAAGGCAATAACATAATGAAACTTTATGACTATAACAAAGATAAAGGAATCTAGGGAGATAGGTTCATACATGTAAATTAGTTCATGTCAAGTTGGAGTTTAGAAATCATGCAGATGTTTCATTGTTTAGGTCGTACAATCATCCTTCGATTTGTTACTACCATAGTACAAGATCTAGCGAGTTTTCACGTATACTACTTTGAAATATAATGCTATGCTTTGTCTATTTAATTCCAGACTTTCGATCTTAGGAAAGAACATCAGATTAAGTCAAAGATTGTGATCAAGAATCATCAACTAGCAATACAATCCAAGCATGCAATAGAACAATGGTACAAATGCAATGATTTCTTTCCAACATTTCTAATTACTAATCATACATGACTCCCCTATTCCCCTAGGGTTTTGATTACTCACTCATGATTGAATAATAAGACAACTATCATTAGATTAAGGTGATTTAGATTAGTCATGGATGATGTATGGATGCAATACAAATTTATAATGATAATGATAATGGTAGAAATTGATAACAACAATAGTACAACAAGAACTTTATATTATTTGTTTATGAGTTTGTGCCTAATAAGAGTCTCGATCGCTATCTATTTGGTCCTTTCAGGTCATTAAATTTTGCTCTTTTGATACTATAAGAACTTCAAAACTACGTTTATGGTTTTGAACAACTTATAGCTTCTAGTTTAAAACTATGACACCCCGCGATTTCTCAATAGAGTAAACACATAGATTTTGCAGCAAAAAATACGAGATTTTTAAACACTTTAAGGGCAAAACCGCAAATGTCACTATATTATAAAACCAAAACTTTGTTTAATAAATCGTTTGTACAAATTGTAACTTAAATAAATATAAGGGACACTGATCCCTTGATAAATACACAATTAAGATAATAAACTAATATAAACTACAACGCTAAGGGTGAATCGCCGTAATTACAACGCTCGCTACCTCACTCGTCAAAACCCCATGCAACACCAACCTACAACCTGTTCATTCATGAAACATGAATGCCACAGTCAGTGGGGAGTAACTCGGGGTTCTCCCAACCATATCACATCAAAACGCGCATAAGCAGACATAAAAGCATGTTTCATCTTGTACATATATATCATACCAAATACGAGAATAGCACTACATAATAACATTAAACAAGTATTCATCATCATCATCATGTACTACAAGACCAGAGGAAGACTCCCCTTGGAAACCATATAGAACGCTAAGGGCTTACATCTCACCATTAGCGACATACGCTTGAGAAGGATAGGGACTCGACAATCAAACCAATCATAAACATCCGGTAATCCAAGTACACCAGCCATCATATTATCAAACATATAAGCAAACACACTCTCACGGTAAATGACACGTACAAGCATCTGTACTTAGCAAGTATGACTAACACGTCTACAGGATAAACATTTCCCTAAATCATATACGATAAACATCTCGTACACGAAAAACTCATTTCCTCCCAGTAGAACGACGATAATATTACGGTCCTAGTCTAAACTTAGCCAGATTCTCGGGACAAGACGTGTACCCGATTCGACATGCGATAAACATTTCGCATCCAAGACTCGATCAACTCAAAGGACGTCGAGTACCCCAAAGTCGGCTAAACTACGCGTAAGAGGCGGAAAGAGCACAAGTATTATCTTCCGGCTAAACTACGCGGAATACAAGGTCAAAACGAACAAGCGAGTACGCTACATTCAACGACACCACCACGCAAGTATACAACATTGACGGCCGGGTCGATCAACGCATTGCGTTCGCCACCCAAAAACATCGTCATATCCCTACTAACAAATGCAATAAGCATCAAGGTTGTACAACCATCGCTCCTTCATCAAGTCTAACGAGTATAGAGGTGCCACCGGGAAATGAGAGTTCAATACCATCTAACAAACAAGACTCAACTGACTACTCATGATATACATGACTCAAATACACTCAAAGGAGCTAAACATCCAAGACCGTCACTAAACATGTGAATAAGGCATAAGATAAATGTATCAATGATAAACAAGAGTCAATACATGTTACATAAGCATTAGAACACGTTTAAGAAGCATAATCAATAAGAAACATAAAGCCCAACTCAAAGCAACATGTTTGGAAACCATCTAGAACAAGGGTCAAATTTAAACAGTCATAACGTGACTTCTAGACATGCAAATGCAGACATTCTAAGTACTGAACACGAGACTAAGTTGATCGACCAAACTTTCTAGCCGATCGGCTAATATTTTTAGTCGACACAACAACACGAGACAATTATCCAACAATCTCAACTTTAGAACTAAATAAACTCAATCATCTTCAACGCACAAATATACATGGATTACAAGACATATAATGCAAGCTTCAAGGATGAAATTAAAACATATGTTGAGGATTAAGAACATGTAATTCAACTCCAAATAAAGAGATTATCCAACACAATCTAACAGTGAATTAACCATCAACATATAAGACACACAATTCATCCATCATACAAAAATCATACTTCTAAGAGAAAAACAACATCAAGTAATCATCTTTCTCATATCAAACTACTAGTTTAAGACAAACAACTACTCAACAAACTGATATCAAGTAACCTGTCTACGTTACCTCATTAGCGCTCCAAATATGTTATCCTCAATCAAACTAACGATATCAACGGATTCCCTTCACCCGAATATTCAAAATCCACCTTTTTCCGACATATAACGAGATAAGAAGCCCAAAACTGAAATCTGGAAAGACGGTCTTAAAACAACATTAAAAGTTTCGATCTTTGATTAGCTAGAAAGAAAGAGGATGGTCAGAGGATTCCGAAACATTAAAAGAATTGAATTTCGTTAAGAAACGAAGAAATTATGTCCGTCTTAAGATTAGATCTAGAAAATGGGTTTTATAAAAAGTTGGAGGAAAGGGATATTTATGATATGAAAAGGAAGAGGAGAATGAGAGGAAAAGAATGGACTAAAAATCAATGAATTTGCTTGAGAGATGAGGGAGATATGGAGGTTTGAAGTTTGAGACGAAGTGGTATTTTAATGGTGGTTTATGGTTGATGAGAAGATGAAAATGTTTCGGAAAAATGGAGGAGGGAGAATGAGGTTTAATGGGTTTGTTTTAGGAATATAGGTAGTAATATGCCTAATATTCAAGGTACGGTTTTACCCACTCGGATTTTCGAGCAAAATTCGATTATGGGCTCATAACGAACTGAAATGCAATGGTTTCTACCCAACTAAACTAATTCAATTTAACATTAATTTAAAACTATGAAATCATAAATTATCGATTTAAAATATTTTAACCAATAAAAGTAAAAGAATAATATTCAAATTTACGACTTTAGTAAATTACCCATTACTATAAAATCAGGGGTGTTACAATTACCCCTCCTTTTAAAAAGTTTTGTCCTCGAAACATGAAAACAGAAAACAAAAGTTAGAAGCACAGAAATTGGTTTCTCCAATTTGGCATCCAAAACACTTACAAGGAAATGGTATTTCAGAAACAAGATATTTTTCCAAAAGTTAAAAGATAAGTTTTCGAATGCGCCAGTCTCATCCTGGGGAACGAAATAGCTCTTGTCGTACACACAAGAACACTAACATTCCAAAGTAATACAAGATTGAAATAAAATCATACGCTGATAAGTGCAGAACTAGTTATTTGACGCATCCAATAACGAGTTCTAGCACCGAACCAAACGCAAAATTTAAAACAAGAGTAAAATATATTCATTCTCGCAAAAATGAAAGTAGAAAAATCTATTTTTAAACTTCTTTAAATGAATAAATTTGAAATACAATATAAAAGTTTGAAAACTTTATCTAACGGTTAAATAAGGATAAGAAGACTTCACACGCACATACATGCAACTTGAGCATCAAACTCACAATCATGGAAAATGACATACACAACAAGTAAAATAAAACAAAAAGATTTATTGAAAAGAATATGAGCGGAATCAAGGACGAAGTCCTAAGAGCAACAATTAGATAGAGGGTCAACTGGAAGGGCAATGACAGAAGAATGATATACAAAGATATATTTTATTACTGGAAGAAAGAATAACAAGATAGATTAGTGAGAAACGAACGGCAAAGCTTTCGCTCAAAGAGGGAGAAAGCCTAAGAACGAGGAAGTAGTAAACACTCCATTCCAATACCAAAATCATCGGAATTAACTTCTCAAGCAGTTTTGCCAAAGCCAAACCATAGCCACATCATTATAGGGGCTTTATCCATTTAAAATCGCAAACTTCGCTAATGAACCAGTCCTCGAGAGAATTTAACTCATCTCAGTTATTCCTTAACCGCTTCCAATCATTAGATGCTACATATTTTTTGACAATCACAAGGCCAAAGTTACTAACCCAAATATCTAATATCCAACTAGCATTAACTAAGGTCTATCGATAAGGAAAAATCGACAATCAAATAATCCACATGAAAGATTTCTTAATATATTTTATCATCCTTAGTCCAATCATTATTACACTCAAAGCGAAAAGCATGGATAATCATATCTAGAAAAGCATAATTACCACGAACCACAAGATGAATGGGCTCAACAATCCAATTCTCCGATTCAAATTACTTCAAGGCTTACTATCTCAAACTTACAGAAATATCTTATTTACAAATCACAAAATCTCGAGAGAGAACAATTACAAATTTACATCACGAATGGCCAAGCACATGGCAATGAGACATCAATTCAACTCATCCAACTCAACTATAACTCAAGATGCATCGATCTTCACATATGAAAATATTCCTCAAAATTTTATCACCCGTCTTAATTACTGTAAAGTAAGGTCTCTTTTGGAACCCAACATTCAGCGACATTTAATTCCCAAATAATCTTTCATGCAACTATTATAGTACCCAACAACCACGAACTATTATCACGATCAACTCGATTCTCAAAACAGCACTACAACATCAAGCTCAAAAATTTAAAGCCACCAAGAGAGTACATTTCCACCGACAGATTCATCCTAAGGTTTAACTTCAAATCTTAAATATGGTTAAAATCAACACAAAACTAGCTCGGTTAAACAGGTAGTGGCCATATCTCAAGAATCCTCGAAACACAAATCACGAACTTTTACACCAGCTGACCAGGCAACTCGCTCACAAGAGGAATGAGAATGCGACTATGAGATATGAAACACTAAGAAATGTCATGAAAGGAATGCAATAAGATATGAGATTGGAATAGAGGAACGATAAAGATAAGAGGTCAAAAACAAGCGATTTAAGCAAATACTAGAGCTATGCAGATAGCCAAGAAAGGGAATAGTAAGAGAACACATGCTCATAAAGAACAATCTTAACAAAATTTTAAACGGAAGGAAGGAAAACGGATAATGGCGCGAGGAAAAATATAAGGTTTAATCCAAATACTTCCAATAACTTAAGGTTTCATCCAACATAACTAGGGTATTATATCAAAATTGCCAGATTCCATAAACGAGTCGTTCACAAGTCGACAAAATTCCTTCTTCTAAACCTAGGGAGATAGAAAATCAACTTATTTCTCTAAGAAATGTCTCTCATAAGGGACCACATTACCACAAATCATCAAAATAAGCTACACCTATATTCGACAAATCGATTATTTTCCAATACGTCCATCCATTCACATAACACGGATTCCCTACTTCTAATAACTTAAGGTTTCATCCAAGAAGGTCACACCTATAAATAACTAGGGCCTTATATCAAAAATGGCCAGATTCCAAAAACGAGTCATTCACAAGTCGACAAAAGTCTTTCTTCCAAACCTAGGGAGATAGCAAAACAACTTATTTTTCTAAGAAAGGTCTCTCATAAGGGACCACCTTACCACAATCATCAAAATAATACTTTGTAGTCGATCGACTAATACTTTCTAGTTGATCGACTAATACTTTCAGTCGAAAAAACAACACGAGACAATCATCCAACAATCTCAACTTTAGAACTAAATAAACTCAATCATCTTCAATGCACACATATACATTACAAGACGTATAATGCAAGCTTCAAGGATGAAATTAAAACATATGGTGATGATTAAGAGCATGTAATTAAACCCCAAATCAATAGATTATCCAACACAGTCCAACAATGAATTACCCATCAACATATAAGACACACAGTTCATCCATCATACAAAAATCATGCTTTTAAGACAAAACCATAATCAAGTAATCATCTTTCTCATATCAAACTACTATTTCAAGATAAAAAAACTACTCAAACAAAGAGATATCGAGTAACCCGTCTACGTTACCTCATTAGCGCTTCAAAAAAGTTATCCTCAAGCAAACTAACGATATGAACGGATTCCCTTTACCCGAATCTTCAAAATCCACTTTTTCTCGACAAATAATGTGATAAGAAGCCCAAAACTGAAATCTGGAAAGACGGTCTTAAAAAAACATTAAGAGTTTCGATCTTTGATTAGCTAGAAACAAAAAGGATGGTGAGAGGTTTCCCAAACATTAAACGGAATTGAATTCCGTTAAGAAAAGAAGAAATTATGTCCGTCTTAAGATTAGATTTAGAAAAATGGGTTTTATAAAAAGTTGGAGGAAAATGATATTTTATGGTATGAAAAGAAAGAGAAGAATGAGAGGAAAAGAATGGACTAAAAATTAATGAATTTGCTTGAGAGAGAAGGGAGATATGCAGGTTTGAAGTTTGAGAAGAAATGGTGTTTTAATGGTGGTTTATGGTTGATAAGAAGATGAAGATGTTGCTGAAAAATGGAGGATGGAAAATGAGGTTTAGTAGGTTTGTTTTAAGAATATAGTTAGTTATAGGCCCAATATTCAAGGTGGGGTTTTACCCACACGAATTTTCGAGCAGAATCCGAATACGGGCTCATAACGAACTGAAATGCGACGGTTTCTACCCAACTAAACTAAATTCAATTTAACATTAATTTAAAACATCGATCATAAATTATCGATTTAAAATATTTTAACCAATAAAAGTAAAAGAATAATATTAAAATTTACGACTTTAATAAATTATTTATTACTATAAAATCAGGGGTGTTACAATAATCACCCATCCTTTTAAAAAGTTTCGTACTCGAAACTTGAAAGCAGAAAACAAAAGTTAGAAGGACAGAAATTGGTTTCTCAAATTTGGCAACCAAAACACTTACAAGGAAATCGTAATTCATAAACAAGATATTTTTCCAAAAGTGTATAAGAAAAGTTTTCGAAGGCGCCAGTCTTTTCCTGGGGAACGAAACAGCTCTTGTCGTGCACACAAGAACAATAACATTCCAAAGTAAAGACAAGATTAAAATAAAACCATACGCTGATAAGCGCAAAACTAGTTATTAGACGTCTCCAATAACGAGTTCAAGCATCAAACCAAACGCAAAATTTAAAACACGAGTAAAATAAATACACTCTCGCGAAAATGAAAGTAGAAAAAACTATTTAAAAACTTCTTTAAAAGAATAAATTTGAAATACAATATAAAAGTTTGAAAATTTTATCGAACGGTTAACTTAGGATAAAAAGACATCACACGCACATATATGCAACTTGAGCATCAAACTACAATCATGGTAATCAAAGATATACACAACAAGTAAAATGAAATAAAAAGGCTTATTGAAAAGAATATGAGCGGAATCAAGGACGAAGTCCTAAGAGCAACAATTAGATAGAGTGCCAACTGGAAGGACAATGACAGAGAAAAGATATACAAAGATATATTTTATTACCGGAAGAAATCATAAGAAGATTGTGACAACCTCAAATTTGCGGAAAGAAAAAAATAATTTAACTAAATAAAATATGAGAATACATAACGAAGGTGTCATAAATAAAAAGGTTCATTACAAAACGGAAATAATATTATACAAAAGAAATATACAAGACGGAAGACATATCTCCCGTATAAATACTGAAATAAAAGAGTGTATAATAATATACAATCTAAGAACCGAATATAGTCCAAGGTAATACTTCACTCGCTAGCTCGTCAATGTACCCAAGTATGCATCACGAACCTGCCAACCGCATTAAATATAAACACGGAAGCCACAGTCAGTGGGGAGTAACTCCGAGTTCTCCCATCCACGAAATGTCGAGTTTAATAAAACATGAATAACATAAAAGCAATGTATATGGAAAATACAAAACCTTAACATATATGATATGCTTTTCATGTTATGAACAATTAACTAACATATAACCTAGCATATGAAAGCTATCATGTGAAACCGTTATTAATCTATAACTCGAGGTAGGGAAGCTGGTATTTTAGCTAAGAGGTTACCTTTATGTTTAAAACATTGCGCAATGATACCCGAGACTAATCAACACGGTAATCATGTGAATCAGTTTTAACAACCGGTAATCCACACTCTATCAAACTTTCTTAGCCGGATAGCATCTCACCTTCTAAGATTCATAGAATCATCAAACCATGAAACGACCAATACGTCTACAAAACAGGCATAAGGTTCTTAGGGACAGTAATAGAAGACTTCTGTAACTCGAGTCTATACCACGAGGTAGGATATACTTAAATATTTAGGCTCAGCGGTCACGCTAATGACATGGCCAAAATACCAAGCACACATCTGGGCTCAGCGGTTACCTTTAAAACATGGCCCAGATCCAAAGCCCATATCTTAGCTCAGAGGTTACCTTTAAAACATGGCCAAGATACAACTCTACCCTAATCCTAGACTGCGCAGACCTAGAGAAATGCGGAAAACCATCGCACCCAAGACTCATCACATGAGTACCCTAAGGAGATCCACCAAAGGTTGGCTAGTACTTAACCTGGCTCCATTCCCAAAGTGGAGGCAGCCATGCCCCAGCTTGGATATAAACCCACCAATCCGGGAACACAAAAGCTATCAAGCGGTGAACATATACTCGTTAAAGATAGTAAGGCCTATCAATGTCATGGTCCAAGATACTCATTTAGAATTAGAATGGTCACGACGCCATATACTCATAATTCTCTATGGGTACTTAGTCAACACGACACCAACCATATAATCAAACAGTCACGGAAAAACTTCCTATCATGTGACTAATTGCACATAAATCATATTCAAATATCATATCGCCTCATATCTACTAATGCTCATTCATTCATTCATTAAATAAAACCTTACCTGAAGACAAATCCCCGACCCGAGTCCCGCGACGGGTCATCAGTCAAAACGGGGCTGACTAGATCTTAGTTTGACCAAACCCGTTTGGTCAAACCGGCTAGAAACAGAGTCTTAGCCATCGAGGCTTGAACATAAGAATCTCACATTCATTTCATGTTATTTCATTCTATTTCTAACATGTGAATTATTAATTCTTACCAAAAACCCGCTTGACTTAAAGGACATCAAATTAAACTACAATCTCGTATTATAATTTCTAACATGTGAGAAATAATAATTTTATGAAAAACCTTTTTAATTAAATATTTTACTTATTAACATTTCCCACTTGCTAAAATTACAAAAACACGATAAATTAACACTAAACTCAAAAACCGTCACAAGTCC